>CM077156.1:132963303-133253836 GCA_039583875.1 Platanthera guangdongensis
CTAGGGAGGTTTTAATTCCTATGTCTTTCTTACCAATTGGTTCGAAAGGCAAGTCTATAGACGTATCCTCATCGCAGTTAAAATTTTCGAGCGCATAAATATCGTCATTTAAAAATACGGACTCGAAAATGGGAGAAGAACGATCTCCGAAAAAGGTATCTAAAGAATAGCAGAAATCGTCGCTCGATGACAAATTGTCCATCGAGGGATTAATAGAGAAAGTAACTTGGTCATCGCCTACTCGGAGGAGAAGGCTACCATTACTAACATCTATTAGTGCGCGGGAGGTGGCGAGAAAAGGGCGACCGAGTATTATTGGTACCTCGGCGTCCTCCTCGATATCTAAGATGACGAAGTCTACCGGAAGGTAAACTTGTCGACTCGGACAAGGACGTCCTCCACTACCCCGATAGGGAACTTAACCGAGCGATCCGCTAATTGGATGCGCATATTCGTAGGACTAGGAGTACCCAAACCTAAACGCGAAAAGAGCGAGAACGGCATCAGATTAATGCTAGCCCCTAAATCAGCTAAGGCGTACTTTACTAATATATCGCCAAAAAGGCACGGGATGGAAAACCGTCCCGGTCGTTTTGTTTTGTGGGCAATTATTAGTAAGGGCCGCCGAGCAGACAGCGTTGAGAGATACATGCGAAATATCCTCTAATTTGCGTTTATTAGAAAGTAGTTCTTTTAAAAATTTCGCATATTTGGGCATTTGCGAGATAGCCTCGCAAAAAGGAACATTAATGTGAATTTGTTTTAATAATAAAATAAATTTTTCATATTGCGCGTCCTTACGCTCGTTTTCTAACTTATGCGGATACGGAAGAGCCTTGTTTAAAATAATTTTTTCTTTTATAATAGGTAAAGGCGGCGTGAGCGAAGAAAGGGGAAGAGGGGTCGGAGGTGAAATATGTACCTGAGGGTCGGTCCGTTTTGGATCGACCACCTCCTTTCCGCTACGGAGGGTTATAGCGTTGGCGTTCTCCCGCGGATTGGGCTCCGTGTTTCCCGGCAGTGCCCCGAGCGCGCGCTCGGACATCATCCTCGCCAGCTGTCCAACCTGTTGTTCGAGTGTTTTTAGCGATCCGGTGATGTTCCGGATATTTGACTCGTTGGACGCAATATACTTCGAAAAATTTTCCTCCATCGGGGAGGTTTCGGAAGAGGAGGGGGAGGAAGAAATCCGGGCGCATAAGAAATAGGGGGACGCTGAGCATTATTCGGGTTGCTCCACGAGAAGTTGGGGTGATTCCTCCAACCCGGATTATAGTTATTACTATAAGGGTTGTTGTTGGGGTTGAAGGGAGGACGACCCGAATTTCCCATGAAGTCCACGAACTCTTCAGCTACGCAGACGTTGGGGGAATAAAACAAGGCGGAGTGGAGGAGGCAGCAGACATCTCCGCCACCTGCTTTGTTAACCTTTCAACTTGAAGGGTCAAGAGAGCAGTGGCATCCACTTCAAAAAGACCAGCCGCCGGCTTTGGCCGTCCCCGCGGGACGTTCCATTGATAGGCGTTCATAGCCATCTCTTCGAATAAAGCCTGGGCGGCCTCGGGGGTTTTGTTGTTAAGCGTACCCCCGGCAGCCGCGTCAATCATTTGACGCGTCTGAAAATTCAGCCCATTATAAAAATTTTGAACTTGCAACCACGTTGGCAGCGCGTGGTGCGGGCAACGGCGGAGGAATTCCTTAAATCGTTCCCAAGTCTCGTATAGAGACTCAGGATCGTTCTGCACAAACGAAGAAATGTCCGCCCGCAACTTTGCAGTTTTGGCGGGCGGAAAGTACTTCGTTAGGAACCGTTCCGTCAACTCAGCCCACGTGGTGATACATCCTCGCGGGAGGCATTCAACCACGCCTTGGCCTTGGACTTAAGGAAAAAGGAAATAAGCGCAAACGAATGGCGTCATCAGTGACGCCATTGATCTTGAAGGTGTCGCATATCTCCAAGAAATTGGACAAGTGGACATTCGGTCCTCATCCGGCAGTCCATCGAACTGCACGGCGTTTTGGACCATTTGAATGACACTTGACTTTATTTCAAAATTATTATTGGCCACCGCAGGGCGAACAATACTCGACCCAGAATCATCCAGGTTAGGCCGGGCGTAATAAGACATAGTACGCTCGGCCGCCGGGGGAAGGTTAGGGGCGGCCATAACTACAACAGTGGGTTCTCCGATAGATTCCTCGGGATCTAAAGAAGGATTTCGGCGATGAGATCGGATACGCGCAAGAGAGCGTTCGATCTCAGGGTCGAAGTCTAAATCTTCAGACTCTGAGGGTTGTCCTCGGGTCATACACCCAAACAAAAATAAAACAAAAATAAATTTTTTTTGTTTTTTAAAATAAAGTTTTTAGTTTTTTTTTTGAGAAAATAAGTAAAATTAATAGACTCCGGAATTCGAAATAGCAACTCGAAAAGAGAGTCCCCGGCAACGGCGCCAAAAACTTGATGTGCCCGCGAACAGACTCTTACTGTGGTTGGTTCGGTGAGTCGATCGCCGCGGGCTTGCTCGGGTAGGCAAGTGCACCTATCGCAAGTAGTACTCGATATTCGGGGGAATACCGAGGTCGTATTGTTCTCGGGGTCGCGTTGACTATTCTTACTCCTCCGGGAGGACTATTATTTTACTGAAAGAAAAGGTGGATTTTTTTTAAAATAAAAACGGAAAAACAAAGGAGCGAAAAAACGATTTAGAAAATATTCGATGAAGGGTTAACGCTCGGCATCGAATCGGATTAAGACTAAAACAATTTTTAATAATAAAAAGACTTAGTTTTCAAATTAATAATAAGGCAACTTGGCCGTGGAGGTTCCACAAATGTGAGCTCACCTAGCTATAGGGATATCGCTCACCTAAACGTTAAGACTATTCGACCGAACGTTAGTCCGACGAAGGATTCCTCTTAACGCCCGCTTTACGCTAAGAACCCCGCTATTGGGTGGGGAACCCAATCCGGTAGAATTACGCTTGTCCTCTCTCGAGGGTATGCACGCAACTCTATTTACCCAGGGGTGATCGGTCCATATGCACGGCCTCTCGGCTAGCTAGCATATGGACTACGGAAATAGGGCCCACACATCGATTATGTGGTCCTACGCGTCGTAAACCCGGGGTAAACCCTAAGTGCTTAAATTAAAATGAAATAAAGAACTTTAATTATTATAAATCATTTTAAATGTCCCAATGCTCTTCGATGCCGAGGCTAATAGCGATTAGCCACACATCGGTATGGGGACGGCTTATAATTTAGTGAGGCGCGAGTTCGAAATTAAATGCTAAACGATTATAAGAAAGGGACAAAAGAAAATAACAATATTTAGAAAGCTAAAAAGTTAACTAAACGAGAACTCACGCACACTCCAAATTATAAATTAAACAGAAAACTAAGTTACACATGAAGAAATTTGCATAATTTAAATTTGCGAGTCCCACTCAAACGAGTGGGGGCGGTAAATAAAGGCTGAAAATTGCAAGTCCTACTCAAACGAGTAGGACTGAAATGAAAGCGAGTCCTACTCAAATGAGTAGGAGAAAATAAATGCGATTACAGGGCTAAAAAGTCCGGCCATTTAACTCAAGTGAGTAGGCGGAAAAAAATAAAGAAAGTAAAATTGCAAGTCCTACTCAAACGAGTAGGACTGAAATAAAGTCCGGCCATTTAAACTCAAGTGAGTAGGCGGAAAAATAAGAAAAAAAATTACAAGTCCTACTCAACGAGTAGGACTGAAAATGAAAACGATGCGCCATTTAACTCTTAACGAGTAGGCGGAAATAAATGCACACGACACACACACTCCATAAGAAATTCAAGAAAGCAATAAAATTATACACCTACACTCACACACTCTACATAATTTGAACAAAGCATAAAAATTATACACCTACACTCACACACTCAACATAATTGAACAAAAGAAAGTTTTACACTCATACACTCACACACACAAATACATAAAAAAAAAGAAAAATCAAAGTTACCTAAAATTAAAATTTTAACTATTTCAAGCATAGGTTTTGCCAAAAACAAATAAAAAGAAGAAATTAAAATTTTAGAAGACAAAAGTTTTTCAAAACAAATTAAAAACCAAAGTTTTTGGAAAATAAAAATTTCACATTTTCATTCCTAGGATTTCATAAAAGAGCTAAAAAGTTGAAATAAAAGAGAAAGAAGAAAAAAGTTTTCATCCTAAAATAAAGCTAAGTAAAAAAACAAAAGAACTTTAGTACTCTTTTACACACTCATAAGAGTGAATGTTGAAGAAGACAAGAAAAAAAAGAAAAACCTAATTCATCATTTCATGATTTTCAAACAAAACCTAACTTGAAAAAAAAATCAAAGGCATGTAAAGAGGAAAACCTAACATTCCTAAGCATGAAAACAAGTAAAAAAAATGTAAAGTAAGCAAATTACACTCATACACACACACACACTTTTCATAAATGAAGAACTAAGTGAAGAACAAGGATGAAACCAAGGATAAAAAGGGAAAGAGTGAGCCATCCAATGAACTTTTTCATGCTAATAAAGAGAGAAAATCTAACATTTTTATTAAAATTTCAAGCTATTACAAAGCTAAAGATAAAGCAAACAAAAACATGAATAAGAAGGGAGAAATCTCCTTACATAGCACTAGTATCCACGGATTAAGCCCACAAAAAGACACTAATTGGCCCAAAAATCTGAACCCTTGGACCTTACAGAACTGGGCTATTTATAGGAAAAAATTTCTAAGTACACGCCCTCGGTCACGGGCGTGTAGGGGGGGCGTGACAGTACTATTCATGAAGGCGGCTGGCGATTGGACAGCAAAGTTGACTTCGGGCTGAGTTCGCAGCAGTCACGCCCTAGGTCACGGGCGTGACTATGGGCGTGTCGGGAGGTAGAACCGGGCGCGGGTTGCGTCAAATGTCCTCGGCAGCATCTTGTCGGGCCAGCTGGAAAGGTCACGCCCCATGTCACGGGCGTGACTATGGGCGTGACAGTTGGGGTCGACACTCGACGAATGTCGAGCGGAAAGTGTCGAGTCGAAATCGTTGAGCTGAAATTGGGTCACGCCCCAGGTCACGGGCGTGACACTGGGCGTGACAGTTGGTGTCGACACTCGACGATCGTCGAGCGGAATTCGTCGAGAGGAGAGGACACGGGCTTGGGTCACGCCCCGTGTCGGGTGACACGGGCGTGTCGCCAGGCGTGTCACCTTTTCTTCAGAAATTTTCCGATTTCACGGGAAATGCACAGTCACGGCTCGGTCACGGGCGTGACCCATGTGTCACGGGCGTGTACTATCCAAATTTTGGCAGATTTTGAATTTTTTCTGAAAAAATAAAATAAAACAAGTTAGGAGAAAATTTACAAGAATAGGATATTTTATTGAACAAAAATAAGTAAATAACTCTCTAAAATAAATCAAATTTCTAAATCTAATGCGCATAAATATACGCAATTTAATGTTCATCAGGAATGAGCTGGTACGCAATGCTTTTGACCATGCGGAATCTGAAATTCAAGTTGTTGTAACCTTAGTTGCTGAGAATGGGTTGGAGTTTCTGGTATCTGAACCAACCAAGATTTGGAAGAAGGAGATACTAGAATTCTTTAGTGCAGCTACCCTTGATGAAGCTGGACTTAAAATTAAATCCTCAGTCCATGGGGTAAAAGTCAAAATAACCCAAAAGAGTTTGAGGAAAGTTCTACATCTGCCAAGAATTCAGGAACAAGACGATGTCCCTGCATCTAAGACAATGGAAGCACTTCAATGGTATGGATTGGATCCCACCTTGAAGATTGGAGCTGCAATGAATAGGAAAGGAATGAATCAACAAGGGAAATTTCTTTCAGAAATAGTTGGCAAAGTAATCCTCTGCAAGCCAGGGGGACATGATAGGATTTCTACCTACATGTTCAGCCTGATGACAAGGATCATCTTTAGAATCAACACTGATTGGTTAGCAATGATTTTTGAGAGATTAAGGAGAGTATTAAGAAACCCAATCTGGGTAGGATAATGAGTCTGTACTTGGTTGGTACCATTCCTGAAGTAATGGAACAAAGTGCTGGTTCCAAGATAAATCACATGAGGAGGATGGATATCAGGATTATCTCAAGATGGGATAGGGTGTTGACTAAGGACATGCCTACTCCAGAGAAGGAAGTTCCTCAACAGAAGAAGAAGAAAGTCATAATAGCTCCTGAAACTCTAGTAGTTTAGAGGAGCATGTAGTTTTAAGTTCTAATGAGGAAGAAGCTGATAAGGAAGAAGCTGATAATGCTGGAAGATTACCAGTAAGAACTAAAGATGCACAGAGGCAGGGGGAGCTACCATCTGTTAGACCCATTCACCTGGATCCACTCCAGGGGGTGCCTCAACATGAGGAAGTGCCAACTCACTTGGACAGTGAAATGACAACTCAAACAATCCTTGAGGTAATACATGAAGTTAATCAATCAATTTTCCATATTGAGGATGAAGTATTAACTGAGTCTTTGATTAATGTTAACCAGCCAACACAACTAGACAATCTAGCACAAGATGTTATTTTGGAAGATACATCTGCTGTTGCTGATGTACCAGAGATAAGAGAATCTCCAGTTCCTTCCCAACAAGAGTTTAACCTAGAAGAGCTATTCACTGCTATGGAGCAAGAGTCTCAGGGGGAGAAAGAAAGAACTGAGGGGGAGCACACTAGATTTGAGGGGGAGAAGGTAGATTTTGAGGGGGAGCATGTAAGGTCTCAGGGAGAGACTGCAAGGAATGATGAGGAGCTACCAAGGATTGAGAAGGAATTGCCTCCTAGTCCTAAGGACAGAGTTACTATAGAAAGTACCTCAGCATCTAAGGATGAAGAAGCTGCTAGAGCTAAGAAGAGAAAGCTTATGGTCTTCAAAAGGAGAAGCCAGACCTACAAGAAAGCTTTACAAACTGTTGCTCCACAACCTGCACCAACTGCTGATTACAGTTCATTGTTGGTGGATTTGCAAGTAAAATTGGATGAACAAAGAATAGCTATGGAAACATATATGGATGAGCGTCATAAGGATTTACAGTTTTCCTTGGCTCAGGATATAAAATCTATAAGATTTGAAGTTAATCTGAATAAGAAGGAAATGACTGATTGTTTCCACAAGGGTGGAAATGCTGTGGTTTACCTAGCTACTCATCAGGAAAAGATAAAGACACAAGTTGATGATATGGCAGTCAAGCAGGGATATGTCCTGTAAAATCAGATTAGGATGAATGATAATCTAACTGCCTCTCATAATGTAATTGTAACTGAAATGAAAAATATTGCTAATGCCCAAACTGAGGCTAGGACTACAGCCAAAGCAGAGTTTGATAAGCAATTACAAGAAAGCATAGCTGCTGTAAAAACTGCAATTGAGGATTCTCAACAGGCTAGTACTGCAAAGCTCCAGAAGTTGAAGCCTTTTTATAAAGATGGTGTTAACTATCTGAATGCCCAAATCAGATTTCAGAAAGATGATTTCAGGGATCATATTGAAAGAGAAGTCATAAAGGGGGAGAGGGTATTAGTCAAAACTGGATCTGACAATGCTAAATGGATTTCCAATAGCATCAAAGGCACACTTGGATATCCACCCCTGTGTGATGATGACAATGTTGTTGAATTTGGTATAAATCCTGCATATTTTGGAGGTGAACAAGCTGAAGTTGCTCAAGTAATCTACCCTCCAACAGATTTTGAGATGATACATCAAGAGGTACAATCAATGTACAACCCTCCAGAGGGTAATCAAAATATTATTTTTGAGAAAGTAGACAAGCCAGTGAAAGAGGAAGTATTGACCAAAGAGCAAGAAGCTCAACTGTCAAAGAAGAGATTCAGAGAACAAGCAGAGTTAAGGCCTGATTTTGAACAGTGGAGCCCAACTTCTAGAAATATTATACTAACTGCTTGGAAAGCTGTCAATCACAATACTCTAGATAGGGGCAAATGGTACTCGGAGCAAGAGTGGAGAAAGCATGAAGCCAGGCAAGAAGCCATAATACAATATAGAAGAAAGGCTAAACTTGGGAAGTTACCTCCTAATACTCAGGAGCCTAGCAAGTATTTCCCTAAACCCTTTTATTATTTTGAAAGACAAAGAATAAGGCTGAAGAACTAAAGAAGACATATCTAAAAGGCAAGAAGCCAGTTGATGACACTGATGCTCCAGTTCAAGCCAAGATTCAATCAGGCAAGGGCATTGTCATCAAGGAGCCAGAGCAGCCTTAGATTAGATTTTCTTAAGTTTACATCTTTGTAATCTTTTGTGTTATAATCCATGTAAACTTTTGTTGATGAAACTATTGGAAGTTATAGCAAAATAATGTTTAATGCTCAATCTGTTACATTACTATTCTGTGATGATTGTTTATACATGTTTTCTTTAGTAGTCACCCGGTCACATAATACTTTTATACATCATAATGTGTTTTTGTTATGAATGGTATATATCATTGACTAAGGGTTATGAATTCTCCAAATAGGGGGAGATTGTTGGGTACATTGGAAAATGTGTACCAGATTTGAAGAAGCCTCACCCTACTCAATGATATGCATCAAGGTGTATTTGATGTGTTTTTGAGTTTATTTGTGCAGGTTAAGTAAATGCAGAAATGCAGGAAAAATTCTAAGTCCATGTGTCGACACCCAGAGAAGCTGTGTCGACACATATGAAGGCCAGTATCGACACTGGAGAAAAGTTGTTTCGACACTTGGAGTTAATTGTGTCGACACCAGGAAAGGCTTTGTCGACACTAGAAGAAATTGTGTCGACACCAGGAGGCTGTGTCGACACACAGAGAAGCAAAGTCGACATCAAATGTGTCGACACCAGAAGACAGTGTCGACACACAGGAATACTTTGTCGACATCAAATGTGTCGACACATAGAGGCAGTGTTGACACACAGAAGTATTTGTCAACATCAACTGTGTCGACACACAGGACTTGTGTCGACACACAACAAAGCTTCAACAAAGTTAAAGTAAAGAAGTACTTGTGTCGACACAATGGAGATGTGTCAACACACAGTAAGTTTCAACAAAGTTAAAGTGAAGAAGTACTTGTGTCGACACACAGAATCTGTGTCGACACATTCAACAGAAGATGTGTCGAGAAGCTGTTACAACAACAGAAGCTGTTGTGTCGACACCACCAAGGCTTGTGTCGACACTTAGTTCACTTCTGTCGACACTTAGTCTACTTGTGTTGACACATGAAGAAGATCAGACTCGACACTTTCAGACAGAGACAACATTTTCAAGAAGTGACTGGATGATTTGACAGCTGTCATTTCAACCGATCTACTATAATTGTCAGAGCTGTCAGAAGGTTGTTAGAAACCGGATCAGCCGGTTACCATGGAGGAAGACTATATAAAAGTTTTCTCCTTCAACAGAAAGTAATGAATCACAATTAAGAGTGAAGATCTACACAGTTAACTAACAACACAAAAAGAAGAAGACCTTCGACAGAAGATGTAAGAAGTTGGAGAGAGAGAGCTCCATCTAAGAAGAGCAGTTGCTGAACCAAGCTGCTAAGGAAGATTCATATTGAGATCTGAATCTCAAGTCAGAAGTTGATTGAAGATCAACTTCACAGGAGATTCAACCCTACTTAGTTCAGATTCAAGAAGCTTTGAAGAAAGCTAAGAAAGGTTGATCTCGGCCAGCAAGTTCTTCCAAGAACTGTTCAAGAAGCCATCCATCCATTCTCTTTCTTTCAGGGTGGTGGCAATATATTTTGTTTAATCAAATTTCTGTAAGATCTATTATAGATCTGAGCTATAAGCCTATTTTATAAAGGCTGAGTGTAAGAGATTTAGATCTCTGAGTGTAGGTCTTATTGAAGACTGAGGTAGGGCTTTGTGCCTCAGTTGTAGGAGACTGTGTTCTCTAAGTGTAGGCCTTGTTGAAGGCTGAGGTAGGGCAGTTTGCCTGAGTTGTAGGAGTGGGGCACTCTGAGTTGTAGGAACCTGGTTTAGGTTCTAATACTGTAAGATCTGAGGATCTGAGGAGAAGTGCAAAAGTTAGGCCGAATCTAGTACACTGCTAGATAGGTGAAGGGGAAAGTGGATGTACCCAAACCTTGGGGAACCACTATAAAAATCTGTGTGCACTCTGTGTTGAATTGTTTCTGAGATTGCTGTGCTGTGTTAGTAATAGAATTTGCAGTTTATTATTAGTTAACTGAACTGCTTTTCTGCCTTAAAAGAAAAACAGGAATTACACCTATTCACCCCCCTCTAGGTGGTTAGGCACTAATTCTTTCAGTGAATATGTCCGCAAGTTAAGTTTTAGTCCATATAAAGGTAGCTCATACATGTTCCTTTTTAATGTGATCACTAATGAAGTGATGACTCACGTCTATGTGTTTGAATCTATAATGATGTGTATGGTTGTTTGTTAGATCGGATATCACTCTTATTAGTGCACTTTTGTTCAATAATAGTTTGATGAACTCCAAAGTCTTCTAATATTTAAGCCATCCCTACGACATGTGCGTAAAAACTACCTAGCGCGATATATTTGGCATCGGTGGTGGAAAGAGAAACAAAATTCTATTTTTTTACTTGACCATGCTACGAGTGAAGGGCCTATGAAATATCACGTGCCATTAGTGCTCTTATGGTCTAACGAGTAGCCCGCATCATTTGAATCAGAAAAGTTGTGCAGAATAAAGGAATCATTATGTGGATACCATAATCCTAATCTAGATGTTCTGATCAAATATCTAAAGATTTGTTTAACCAATTTTAAATATTATTCTTTTTTATTAGCTTGAAATATAACACAAACATATGACAAATATAACATCGGGTCTAGATGCACTCAAATATAATAATGATCAAATCATTCATCAATATAAAGTTTGATTAATTGAAATACAGGCTTCATTTTTGCCTAGTTTTTGTGATGCACTCATTGGTGTACTATCTTGTTTTAGGTTTTCAGATCCAAACCATTTTAGAATATCATGGACATATTTTGTTTGGCAAATAAAAATTCTATCATTTTTTGTATGATTTGAAATCCTAGAAGTATGTGAGTTCACCTACCATGCTCATCTCAAATTTATTTTGCATCACTATTACTATTTCATCAGATAACTCTTCATTTATGGCTCCAAAAATTATATCTTCTACATAAATTTGTTATATGATCAAACCATTATTAAACTGCTTAATGAAAAGTGTGTTATCAGCACTTTCACATTTTATACTCGCGCTTGAATAAAAATGATGTTAATTTTTCATACCAAGCACGTGGTGCTTATTTTAAACCATAAAGTGCTTTTACTAACTTGTAGACATGATTTGGAAAATTTTCATTTATAAACCGGGGGTTGTTCAACATGTACTTCTTCTTTATAATCTCGTTTAAGAAAGCACTTTTAACGTCCATTTGAAATAGTTTGAATCTTTTAAAACTAGCAAAAGCTAGCAAGAAAATTCTAATTGATTTTAGGCGAGCTACATGTGCAAATATTTCATCAAAATCCATCCCCTCAATTTGTGAATATCCTTATGCTGGAATCTAGCTTTGTTCCTATTAATTCTAGAGTCACCATCTAATTTATTTTTTAATATCCATTTTACCCCTACAACATGATGAAAACTTTATTACGTTCAAATTGGTTTAATTTTTTATTCATAGCTATATAAAAAAATTCATCATTTTGAAATGTTTTTAGGTTTGATTTAAAAAACAAAGCATAAATTTGTAAAAGATTCATATAAGGAAGAATGAATAGTTACCCCTTTTGATGGCTCTCTAATGACAAGCTCCTTTGGATGGTTCTTTGAAAAATTTAGCATGCTTGGAGGTATGTATTCTTCTTTATCTTCCTCTTTCTCCTCATTTTTATCCGGGTGGTTCATCATCTTCATGCTCCAAGGGGGAAAGAGGTTCCTCTTTGTTTCATACAAGATTAGGATCCACACAAGAAACAAGTTCAGCAAATCTCACATGAATAGACTCTTTAACTATTTTAGTCCTTTTATTATATATTTTATATGACCTACAAGTTTAAGAATATAACAACACTCAAGCCTTTATCCCAATATAGTGGGGTCGGCTATATGGATCCTTTGTCACCATTGTGCCCTATCTTTTATCATAATCTCACTAATTCCAAAGTACATCATGTCTTATCCCTGATATATATAATTATGTACATTATATGTCCTTTGTACGCGTCCAAACCATCTTATTCGAGCTTGTCACATTTTAAAACAATTGGTGCTACTCCTGTCTTATCCCAAATACATTCATTCTTAATTTTATCCAGTCTCGTGTGTCCACACATCCACCTAAGGTTTCTCATCTCTGCAACTCCTATTTTTTGCTCATATAGACGATTCACTGCCCAACATTCAGAACCATAAAGCACACTGGCCTAATTGCAATACGATAAAACTTGCCCTTAAGTTTTAATGGTACTTTACGATCACATAGGATCCCTGACATGCCTCTCCACTTCAACCAACCTGCTTGGATTCTATATGTCACATCTTTATCAATACCTACTAGTTCAAGAATATCCAAGAAAAATCCTTCATCATATTTTCGTAATGTATCTTTAGTGTTTAATATAAAATATTTGTAACCAAATACATGAAAATAAGATGCATCATATTTGTTTGAAAATATAACTCATATGGTATTAATATTAAAACTGGGCAAAGCATGACATAATTAATGATATAACACGACATATTGGTCATGTGTCTGCTCATATGTTTGGCTAAAATTCAGTCGCACCAATAAATATTATGTTCCTTCTTCCCAGCAGGAAGTTCGTGATTTATTCCACCCAGTCGGCCGTTTTTGCCCTTTTAGGTCTCTATGGGCTAGGGGTCATCTACTAGGCTCTCCACACCATCTAGAAGCTTAAGGAAGAATAAGAAGGAGTCCTCTACTCACCACAAGCTAGGGAATCAAAGAATAAGATGTGGACGATGCGAACCCTTGAGAAGACGGGTCCATTGGTAGCTTGTGATAGAAGTTCTTCTATGAAAGATAGGGATAGATCTTAACTTACACTAATTAGAGTTATATATATAAACTAAGAAAAGAAAATCATAGCACAAAAGTAAAGAAAACAGAGCAAGCAACACAAAAGACACAAGGATTTATAGTGGTTCCCCAACCTGGGTACATCCACTCTTCTATCACCCTGGTAGGAATCCACTACAAGTTTTGATCAGGTGACTGCCACCAATGAGCTTTTGATCAGGTGCTCAAAAACCAATCCCAAGTCTTTTGATCAGGTGACTTGCAACTAGGAATAACTTTTGAAGTGAGTTAAAGAACCCTTTATACAGGAGGGGGGAGAGAGAGTGATGTTGTCTTCTCTGTCAATAGTCTAAGAAAAGACTTTAGTGGATTTGATATTGTCAAAGCTCCCCCTGAAATATTGAGTTGTTCAGGAAGATTGGAAGCTTTGCTTCACGGTGTAGGCCTTCAGATGATGTTGATCTTGAACAGGTTTCTTAGACTGATATTGATTGTGTGTCTCTTGAAAAGCCTGGAGCAGATGAAGAACTCTGTGAATATTTAGATTGATGCAGAGTTCCTCCTTTTCTGTAAACAGGAAAGCCTTCAATGTGTGTCTATTATCTGTTCATTCTCTGGTTCTTGTTACTCTATATTCCTTATTATTCTCTTATCTATCGAATTCAAACATTTGAATTCATTTATCTTGAAGACGGCTGAAGCATTCTTGAGTGTAGAAGATGCCTTGGAAATTAATCCACAATTAATCTTCTATAACTGCCCACTTTGAACAGCTATTTCCATTGGGAATGTTTAACACTAAATATCCTGGGAATTAATTAATCCTTAATTAATCCTGCCAACTGTAACTGATTGCACAGAATTCATTGACCGGAGCTCGCAGATCGTCGAGCTCAGTTTCTTATTTCGTCGAGCTGGAAAGCTGTCTTGAGTTCAGCGATCGTCGACCTGAGCTTGGAGTTCGTCAAGCTCAGCTGGATTTCGTCGAGCAGAGCTTCTTGGTTTAGTTTGTCGACCTGAGTTCAGAGAAGGAACTCAGAGTTCGTCGACCTGAGATAGTCGTTCGTCGACCTGAGTTCATTTATTGTGGAACTGATTTTCTGACTTTGTCACAACTGTAATTCTTGGAATTCTTTCAGCAATTCTCTTGAACTCTTCTGAGGCAAATCTGGAAATAAACCTATGACCCTTGACTATACATTTTGGGTCAATCTAAACAAACCTAATAGTGATCCTTGCCCAAATCAGAACTAGGGTTCCAACAATCTCCCCCTATTTAGGTGAGGACACTATTTACATAAAAGCAAATAAAAATGCAAAGCAAAAATAATCTGCCTGATTTATAAAAATTTTCAGCAGATGTACATGGGTGATTAAAATAAAATAAATAAAATAAAGCTATTGCTGCATCCTTCCAAGAAATTTCCTTTTTATAAATCAAATAATCTCCCCCTATTTGCTTTTCCTTGCACACATTCCTTGCCCCAAATTTGAGTAGAATTTATAATCTATTAAAATAAACAGTCTCTCTCTACTGTTGTAGCCTTCCAAATAATCACCCACTTTACAGCCACTGATGTATCCTCTGTATTATCTGAGACTGAAGTCTTTTGGTTACTATCAAGTACCACTGTTCATCTGTGGTAAGATAGGTCTTTTCCTGAAAAGAGATGTTAGAAGTTCTGGACCCAGATTACCTTGGGTCCCGGTTCTCTTTTATGATAATTAGAAATGAAAGAACATATACGTTGATTTTTATAACCTAGTGGATGAAATTTCCTAAGAGGGATTATCCACTCAGTAAAAGAATTTTTAAAATGTTGAGTTTGATTATAATTTGGAAGACAATAAAAATTTCTGTTCTGAAATCTTGAGTTCGATGAATTAAGGTACTTTCTTCGAGCTGGGTTCGACGAATGATAGTAGTTTCGTTGATCTCTGTTCGACGAATCATATCTATTTCATCGAGCATAGATTTCAGACCAATTAAAATCAAAATATTTGTTCATTGTTCATCGAGCTTTGTTCGACGAATGTTGTTGTTTTCATCGATCTCTGTTCGACGAATTATTTTTAACAAAAAATTTCTGAAGATTTTTAAATTGATTTGATTTATTCTTTTGCAATTCTTTAGTAATTTTTTCTGTGCCCTTTAACTTAGCATTTCCTTTAATTGATTCTAAATAACTTATTTATTCAAGAGCATTCTTTAAATCTTCTTTGAGTTTTATATTTTCAGAAGATACATTATTTAATTTCTCTCTGAGAAGTTTTCTTTCCTTCTCAGATTGAATTAAGTCTTTACACAATAATTTAAAATCACTTTTAAATTCCTCTGATGAAAAATCAAGGGCAGAGATTACCTGATCTTCTTCTGTTTCACATTCTGATTCTTCATCAGAGTCTGATCCTTCATCAGGATTGCTGCAGGAGGTATTTATTGCCATTAGGCAAAATTATTTTGCTCTTGACTCTTCTTCATCATCAGTTGTACAAGATGAAGCTTCAGTGTCACTCCAGGTTTCAGCTTTAAGGTTTCTTTCTTTAGTTGATCCTGCAACCATTGCTGTGAGGGAGTCCCACAAATCTTTTGCAGACGAGCATTCAGCAACTTCCTGAAAAATTTCATCAGACATTGATTGTGCAAGAATGTTTATTGCTTGTGCATCAGCAATCTTCAACCTTTTCTGGGCATCTGTCCATTGAGATGATGGAACAACATTGATACTTGTTATTTCTTGAGGTTGACTTGGTCCTGACAAAATGGAATTAAAAATGTTTTCATCAATGGAGTTCATATAAAACCTAATCCTTGTCTTCCATAGTGCAAGCTTATCAAGATTGCACATAGGAGGTCTGATGCTTGAAAACTCTTCATTTTATGCCATGATAAACTCTTAAGAAATATAAGATCTATCAGATCGTTTTGGTTCAGGTGTTAGCCTGTACAACCAAGAAAACCAGCTCTGATACCAATTGAAAGATAGGGATAGATATTAACTTGCACTAGTTAGAGTTATATCTATAAACTAAGAAAAGAAAATCACAGCACAAAAGTAAAGAAAATAGAGCAAGCAACACAAAAGGCACAAGGATTTATAGTGGTTCCCCAACCTGGGTACATCCACTCTGTTACCACCCTAGTAGGAATCCACTACAGGTTCTGATCAGGTGACTGCCACCAATGATCTTTTGATCAGATGCTCAAAAACTAATCCCAAGTCTTTTGATCAGGTGACTTGTAATCAGGAATAAATTTTGAAGGGAGTTAAAGAACCCTTCATACAGGAGGGGGGAGAGAGAGTGATGTTGTCTTCTCTATCAACAGTCTAAGAGAAGACTTTAGTGGATTTGATGATGTCAAAGCTCCCCCTGAAATATTGAGTTATTCAGGAATATTGGAAGCTTTGCTTCAAGGTGTAGGACTTCAGATGATGTTGATCTTGAGCAGGCTTCTTAGACTGATATTGATTATGTGTCTTTGGAAAAGCCTGAAGCAGATGAAGAACTCTGTGAATATTTGGATTGATGCAGAGTTCCTCCTTTTCTGTAAACAGGAAAGCCTTCATTGTATGTCTATTCTCTGTTTCTTCTCTGGTTCTCTGTTACATTGTATTCCTTATTATTCTCTTATCTATCGAATTCAAACATTTGAATTCATTTATCTTGAAGATGACTGAAGCATTCCCGAGTGTAGAAGATGCCTTGGAAATTAATCCACAATTAATCTTCTATAACTGCCCACTTTGAACAGCTATTTCCATTGGGAATGTTTAACACTAAATGTCATGGGCATTAATTAATCCTTAATTAATTCTGCCAACTGTAACTGATTGCACAGAATTCGTCGACCGGAGCTTGCAGATCGTCGAGCTCAGTTTCTTATTTCGTTGAGCTGGAAAACTGTCTTGAGTTCAGCGATCGTCGACCTGAGCTTGGAGTTCGTCGAGCTCAGCTGGATTTCATCGAGCAGAGCTTCTTGGTTGAGTTCATCGGCCTAAGTTCAGAGAAGGAACTCAGAGTTTGTCGACCTGAGATAGTCGTTCCTCGACCTGAGTTCGACTATCGTCGAACTGATTTGCTGACATTGTCACAACTGTAATTCTTGGAATTCTTTTTGCAATTCTCTTGAACTCTTCTGAGGAAAATCTGGAAATAAACCTATGAACCTTGACTATACATTGTGGGTCAATCTAAACAAACCTAATAGTGATCCTTGCCCAAATCAGAACTAGGGTTCCAACATTCTATCCCGGACGGTAGCTGATTAGTAAGGCATTCATGAAGTCACTATCAAGAAACCAGCTCTCCCTTGCGGAAGATTTTCATGCACTGTTTGTATCTCTATACTTCTACCCTACACATTAGGTTGAGTTGGTTATATCATTTCTTCAATTATTTTGATGGTAGTGAAATGGACATGTGGTTGAACTCTTGTTATTTTATATGAAAGCATGTCTCTCTTTGTCCATTTCTTCGAAGTAACCTAGGTGGCCGAGCACTTGTGTTTTGTTTTTTTCTTTATGTGCAGTGATTGTTGAGTTCTGCTGAAGTATGGATATATTGCCTAGTTTAGTCATGAGCGTTATGCGAAACGGAGGTCTACGACCCACAAAAAAGTGAAGCGGAAGTCGGCGACCCACAGTGGTGTGAAGCTGTGTCAGCGAGCCATGTAGTTAATTAGTTTTATTTACTTGCAAGTAGTTGTTAGCCAAAATCAAAATCCCCCAAAAATGCCAACCTAAAGAGACTTCGATCTCATGTCTCACCTGGACGTAGAATCCTTAGTTTCATGCTCAACCAGAGATTCAATACTCTGGAGTCACTCCCTATTTTATTATTACTTGACTACAATAGTGAGTGCATTTTCCCGTGCCGTGATTTAGTCAACCCACCAAGTTTTTTGCATCGTTTAGAAACCTTTTTCTAGATGTTTATCCCGTTGTTTTAATTTTTAATTTCTTTAGTTTATTCATCTTTGTAAATTATTTTTTGAAGTATTTCTAAATCCATGTATCCACTGATTTCATTTTTATATCATGCATATTGAGTTCATTCTACTTTTATTTTTTTGAATCCTTCCTTACACAGAAAAAAGAATGTACTCTAGTCAACAATGTAATAAGTGTAAGTTGTTTAATCATTCTTATTTTGATTCCTATTTAAAAGAACATGCTCATATTTTTTTTGGCTCTTCATATAGACCTTCTGAATCTATGGCCCCGATGCAGTCTTCATACAATGAACCTACCTATTATGATTATGTTTCTCCATCACGAGCATCTCCTTCACCCTTTAGTTTGGCCCTTCTTAGTTGGAACCTACTGTAAGATATTTCTTGTGTTGTCAGAGTGTTGATCACATGTTGAAGGACTGTGATAAATTGAAATTGCAAATGGAGGAGGAAGATAAGTAAGTGCTTATCCCCATCCCACCATATCTTTCTTTCACTACTCCTTCGATCTCTAATGACATACATGCTCTACCTTCGTGTCCTTATGGGAGCATAGTGGATGTCTCCATTAGCATATTCATTGATCACCACAATGAGATTTTGGAGTTTTCTTCCACTATGGTGTCGTCATTTCCTTTGGATTCAGTGCAAGTTTGAGGATATATCTTCTCTTTTATCCAACTCTATCTTGATCAGTATGCATAGATCTTTTATTCTTATTGCCAATTGCCTGGATGTGCAAGATGAGCCAGTGGAACATGAAGTTGGGCTGAATTGCATTGAGGAGGATATTTTCTTTAGTGATGAGGTTCCTAACTCATCACCAAACAAGAAAGTCCAACTAATTATCGAAGTTCCCTGCAGCTCATTTTTTCCATGCAATGATTTTATTGTGATTGCCAATGATCCTTTCGTGAAACCTAAGGTGAGTGAGACTGGGGTCACTCCTACTTTTATTAACTCTTTTAGTTCTTCTTCTGATTTATTTCATGAACCCTCTTCCTTTAACCCTCAAACTACTGAAATAATTCTTCATAGTTTGCCTCATAAAGTCATTGTTTTCAAGAGTAGCTAAACACTTAGAGGGGGGGGGGTGATAGGTTTTTATGTCTTTTCTTAAAAATATTTTTACTATGGTGGGTTGTGATTTAGTTTTGGGTTATATTTCAGGATCACCCAACAACACAAAGGATATTTATAGTGGTTCCCCAAGGTCTGAGAACATCCACTGTCCCTCCCACCTTTCTAACAGTGTCTTAGACAAGGCTAACTTCTCCAAACTAGCTCCAAGAGCATACAACTTAGATCCTCAGGATCTCTCAAACTCCTCCAAGTCTTACGTCAGGCCCTAGGCCCTACCACTCAGAACAACTGATGCTCGTACAACTTAGTGATCCATAAATCACCTACCTCAGACTTTAAACAAAGTCCTACCACTCAGCTAGAAGGATAGTCTTACACTCAGATCCATAGGAGGATCCTACAGTCAGTGAATGAATTCACCTACAACTCAGGCATACAAGCCCTACCTTAGATCCACAGAAGGATCCTACGCTCAACCTTTATAAGTTAGGCCTACAACTCAGATCAACTAAGATCCTATAAAAGAAATATTATTTGTTGTTTATGATTTGACTCAAAAGATATGATCTCTGAGTCTTACTCTTCCTGAACTGATAGTACTCAATCCTATACCTTTCACAACACTAAGAATGGATCTTCAATAATCTTTTGTTTGTACTGTGAAACCACTCAGGAATAAGTCTTCCTGAACTTAGCTGTTGAAGGTGAGACTATCAGCAACAACCAGGTTGAACTTCAAAATAACAATTAGAGAGTTTTTCTTTATGCTCAACAACTCTGTCGAGAGGAATAAGATCAAGCTCAAAAACCTTTTTCCCAAATGTTCTATCTTTCCTTTTCCTCGGAACTCTGTATATGTTTCTCGCCTTCCAACGAATCTCTGAGCAGTATGGACCACTAGAGTAGATAGCTGTTCTAACACTTCACATTAATTACTGTACACCAGGAAAGCAACTCCTTTTGTCCTATAGCAAGATGATCCCGCGTTGTCTAAATTTCTGCTGATGTCAGCATGACTCAGCTCCTGTGGACTTAGTCAAAATTCCAGTAATCCTGCTTGGGCGTTGAGAGAAGCCTTGTCACTCAACGTACTAGTACTTAACTGAATTCTGACTATCGGGATTGAGTGCGTTGAGTGATCCTTTATCACTCAACGAATATCGAGAATTATGGTCTAATAGCCTAGGCGTTGAGTGAACCTTCATCACTCGATGCATCTGGACTTAGTTGATTTATTCTGCTAGAAGGCATTGAGTGATCCTTCTTCACTCAATGCTTTCTGACTTTGCCAGTTTTCTTGATGAGGCATTTAGTGGTCTGTCTTCACTCAACGCTTCTATACTTTGTCGGATTATCTGTTAAGGAGGTGTTAAGTGAACTGCCTTCACTCAACACTTCTAGACTTAGACAAATTTTGTTGACATTAACCCTACAACTTTGACTGCATGTTGTCATGTCGACGCTTTTCTTCTTGGCATTGAGTGAACAGCCTTCACTCAGTGCTTCTGGACTTAACCAGATTTCTGTATTGGCAATACTAAGGCTTTGACTACCTGTTATCCTGTTGACGCTTTTGCTTCTTGACGTTAAGTGAATAGCCTTCACTAAATTCTTCTGGACTAAACCAGATTTCTGCATTTGCAATACTGAGGCTTTGACTGCTTGTGCATCAGTCGATGCTTTTAGCCTCTTGACGTTGAGTGAACTGTCTTCACTCAATGCTTCTGAACTTAACTAGTATTCTACATTATCAGCATCTTGTTATGAGTCCATCTGACTCTATGACTTTGACAACCTGTAAAATTAGTTCAATAAAGACCAACCTACATACATTGAACTAAAGGCATGCATCAAATACATTTATGTGTATACCATTGGCTTGTGGGCCTTCTTCAAATCTAGGACATTGTGATCAATGGACCAAACAATCTCCCAATATTTGAAGAAGTCAGGACCTTAGTCAATGATATACACTAACTTAATTAAGCAGATAAACATTATAGAGTATGAAATCAATAACATATAAATGAAAGCCATAAGATTTAAACACACAGAATTAAGATTTTAATTTTAGGAAAAGTTCATAAATAGAAAGTGTGCTTAATACAAAATATTCATATTCCTACATCCCCTTAAGGAAAGTAAGAAACATTTCAAGTTTCAAGTTCCTTAATCACAATCCCCCTATTTGGTTTCTTGGCAGCTTGCTCTTTGTTAGTGTTATTTTTTCCTTTTCCCTCTATATTTCAAAATAATTACAAGGTTTGAGGAAATACTTGTTGGGCTCCAGAGCATCTGGTGGCAGTGCACCAATCTTTTTATCCTTTCTGAATTTTCTCCTTAGCTCTTCATTTCTTTCAATCCTGGTCTATTCTAGGGAGCTATAGAGCTTTCTCTTTCAATTTTCTTTGATTTGACTTGGTCCCAGACAGACAATATTATAGTCCTTGATTGAGGAATCCACTGCTCAAAGTCTGGTCTGGACTACATTTCTTCTCTGTATCTCTTCTTGCTATGCCTAACCTCTTTTTCTTCTACAATTGACTTGCCTTTGGCCCTGACAATCTGCTCAACAGTGGGGCTGAATGTAGGAATTACATCAGCAGTTGAAGGTTCAACCCACTGAGCACCACTTGGTTCAGCATACTTGCCACCAGTCATATCAGCAACATATTGGTCACCACCCTGAAAAGCACCATATTGAGCAACATGCAGTTTTTTAGGGATTGGTGTAGTTTCAATGTTTTCATATGAGAGTTTCTCAAGACCCATTGAGCTTCTGATTACATTTGTAGTCCAAACTGCATTCTTAGTGTTTGCCTTTATCATTGCTTTCTCCCCCTTTCTGACTTCTTCAAATGTGATCTTAGTTAGGGAGGTGCTAGCCTTAATTAGCTGTACAACCAGATAGTTTACACCATTGGTGACATTGTCCTTGAGCTGGAGCATGTGATCTTCTAGAACTTCGGTGCATGCATCCATTCTTCTCTCAAGAATAGTCTTGTGTGCTTCCGTTACTTCCTTCTGTGCACTGTGGACTGCTATCATATTGCTGGAAGTAATATTCAGATTCCCCATAATGTCATTCTATGTTTTCTGACCTATTGAAGCATATCTTCAGTGAATGTTACAGCAGGTGTAGTTCTCTTGAAGAATGCCACAGTATTGGCTTTCAGCAGATTCACCTCAAACCTGATAGATTTTATCTCAGTTGAGAGATCTTGTCTCACTCCCTTGATGGTATCATCAATGTAGTGTTCTAATTATCTTCTCTAATCATTTAGCAATCCTTTGAGTTGGGCTAGAAAAGAGGACATCTGATCAGCCTTTTTAGATGTTAATTGGTCACCTATCTCCTCAACCCTATCTCTGGTAGTAATCCTTTATTCAGAATCAGACATCACATATTCTGAGGAGTGTTCTTCTGCATGGACACTGACAGCAGGAACATCCTTGTCAGATACAAAAAAGACAATCTCATGCACAATATCATGAGCAGGGAGTTTAATGTGAATCTCCCCCTCAGCTTAATCCTTGTCCTGAAGGACATCTTGGTCTTCATCATTTTCATAAAAATCTGTGGCTCTGAGGTGGCACTGAGTGGAGCATCTTCTATTGTCCTCTCGATAACTTGCTCCCCCTCATCTTGAGGGTAGATTAGAACAACTTCAGGACCCTCTGTAGTTTCAATAATTTGAAGATTTTCAATGAAGGTGTCCAATTGTTTGTGAACAGATTGAATAGTCTCCCCCTCAGTAGGTACAGGTATCTGCGAAGTCTCTCCCTCAACTTTACCACATATATTTTCCACTTGCTGATCATCCAATGTGCCCATAACACCACCTTAGTTTACTTCAGACTGAGTTCTTGCCAACTAGTTCCTTTCAGTAGGTTCAGAAGATATTGATACTTGAGCACTCATGTCCCTTCTAGTCACTTCAGAAGACTTAGACAACTGGGATCATGAGGTTCTTCATCACTTTTCTCAGAGGAACTACTCTCTGTGCTTTCCTCTATAATCAGAAGAGCTTTATTCTTCTTCTTCTTTTCAATAGTTTGGGCATGTTGCAACAGAACTCTGTCCCACCTCTCGAGCATTTTTGAATCCATCCTGCTCATATGATGGATTTTGGTTCCTAGCCTTAAGTTAAGGATCCCTGGAACACTGTTGTGCAAAAACAACGACAGAATTCTACTCAGGTTTGGCTCTGGGATGCATTCGACAATTCTGTCAAAAAGAACTCTTCCCCAATCTGTCTTCTTAGTAAGAATTATCCTTGTTATTAACTCAAACATCTTCTTGGAAATTTTATCATGTGACCCAGGCTTGTACAACAATGCCTTCCCAACCACATTTGTAAGGAACTTTCCTTTCAAGTTCAGTTCCCTTCGCAAGATTGATCTACTGGAATGATTTGACAATCCACACTACTTTCGGGCAGTTTTGACATCAGATTGATCCAACTTATCTTTTACATCAGATACCCTTAACCTGGACCATTGTAGTGCCTTGCTTAGTATCTTAGGTGTAGCATTGACCTTATTTCCACTGATGAAGGACCTAATTTTGACAGAGGAAGAGTCGACCTTAGCAGTTAAGTATAACTCTTGCTCCTCTCTCTTCCAAAGTAGACTGAGCACTAATAGAACATATTCTAGGTCAAAAATCTGCAGCAGATGGAGAACTAGCTGAACTCCTTCAGGCGCATCCTTGAATCCATTCCTGACCACCTCTGAACCCTCGAATAGGAAATCTAATCTCCTTGGCGCCATCGCATCTTTGAGTTGTAGATTTGCTAAACTTTTGTCATTTTGTCGCAAGGGACAGAGAAGGGAGAGGAATAACATATTTTGTTTTAAGCACACACTATTCTATTTATATATTCCACTTATTTGTGAATGTGGAGAGGCACATACCTGTTGCGATGATCATGAGGAGTTCAATGACTGAGATTAATCCCTCAGATTAACCGTAAATAGACGTCCCTGGGAGCATGCGTTGAGTGAACTCAACATACTCAACACTCTCAACGCCTTATGTTATCTTGACGCACACGATGCCTGAGCACTTAGTCCATCACAGTCTTGATAACCTGCAAGATATGGTAATTACCAAAACAAAAATTCATGAAGAACAACTGAAGCTATACTAAGTTCATCATACCCCATTAAAATTTGAAGGTGTTGAACTTTATTTCATCTAGTGGCTTAGTGAAGATATCAGCCACTTGCTTGTTTGTAGGGACAAACTCAAGACTGATGTCTTCACTTTCCACATGCTCTCTGATAAAGTGATACCTAATCTCTATGTGCTTAGTCCTGCAATGAGACACAGGATTCCTAGTAATAGAGATTGCACAAGTCGAATCACAAAACATTGGAGTTCAACTTATCTTGAGGTTGTTGTCCTAGAGCTGGTGATAGATCCATAATAGCTTAACATAACAGCTACCTGCAGATATGTATTCTGATTCTGCAGTTGAGATTGCAACACTGGTTCGCTTCTTACTGCTCCAAGATACAAGTCTTCTTCCTAGAAATTGACAGGAGACTGATGTGCTTTTTTTGTCATCTTTGCAGCCTACAAAGTCTACATATGAATACCCAGTTAGTTCAAAATCACTATCCCTTGGGTACCATATATAGGCTAAGATCAGGTGTGCTCTTGAGATATCTCAAAATTCTTTTTGCTGCAAAATAATGAGACTCTTTAGGGCATGCCTGGTATCTAGCACAAACACATGTAGGATGTATGATGTCAGACCTACTAGTAGTAGGGTAGAGGAGGGAGCCAATTTTGCCTCTGTATAGGGTTTCATCAACAGGTTTCCCAGTCTCATCCTTGTCCAATGACACATTTGACCCCATAAGAGTTTTCAATGTGGAGGCACTCTCCATTCCAAACTTTTTAATCAACTCCTTGGTGAACTTAGACAGTAAGATGGATAATACATTCTCAAAACTATCTTATTTGGAGGCCCAAGAAGTACTTCAGGTCAACTATACTGCTCATCTCAAATTTGGACTAGAATGATCTTGCTCTTGACTTCCCTTAGGAATAGTGTCATGTCTATCTTTCCCATCGAGAATTTATTTTCAATGAGAAAGCTATACAAGGTACCATACCATGCCCTAGGGGCTTGATTCAACCCATACAGAGCTTTTCTAAGCTTAAATACAAAATCAGGAGAGTTAGGATTAACAAAACCTGAGGGTTGCTCATCATAGACCTCTTCTTTTAGGTCACCATTTAGGAAGGCTGGCTTCATATCCATTTGGTAGACCATGAATCCTTTATATGCAGTATATGCAAGGAACAGTCTAATGGCTTCCAATCTTGCCACTGGTGTAAAGGTTTGCTCAAAGTAAATACCTTCTTCTTGTCTGTATCCCTTGGCAACCAACTAACACCTCATCAAGTTTGTTCCTATATATCCACTTGGTTCCAATGATGTTATGTCCTTGTGGTCTGGAAACCAGCTTCCAGACCTTACATCTCTTGAACTAGTTCAGTTCCTCTTGCATAGCCATAATCCAAAATTGTTCTATGCTGGCATATTCAAACTTTTTAGGTTCCACCTGAGACAGGAAGCTGGAGTACAATATAATGTTCAGGCTTCTAGTCCTTGTAGTAACCCCTTGGCTAGCATATCTTATTATCTGATTTCTGGGATGATCTCTGGAGTGCCTGATAGCTGGAGGCATTCTTCCACCAACAACCTGAACTTCAGTTCCTGGAGCATGTTGATCTCCAGCTACATCTTGAGTGTATTGTTCTTCTTCTGGATTATACACACCATCACCTTCTTCTTGTGCAGTTGAAGTAGTGTCCTAGATGTTCAAGTTGTCCATCTCTAGTTCTTCATCTGTAGATCTAGATGAGCTAGGCAGCTCACTGTTAATCATTTATGATTCATCACACACTACATTAACAAACTCCTTTAGAACTTGATTTTTCAAGTTGTAGACCTTATATGCTTTGTTATTATTGTTGTACCCAACAAATATCCCTTTATAGGACTTGACAACAAACCTGATCAAGTATGATTTCCCATTATTAAGCATAAATCATTTACTGCCAAAGATCCTGAGATAGGCTAGATTAGGTTTTTTGCCTTTCATAATCTCATAGGGAGTCTTCTTGTGGTACTTGATGATAGAGGTCCTATTCAAGACATGACAAACAATGTTCACTGCCTCTACATAGAAGTATTCTGGGAGAGAAGTGTTACTGAGCAGTGTCCTGTCAGCCTCTATGAGAGTTCTGTTTTTCCTCTCAGCTATTCGATTTTGCTGGGGAGTTCTGGGTGAAGAGAATTCCTGATGAATCCCTTGATCTTCATAGAACTTTGTCATGCCCTCAGACTGAAATTCAGTAGCCTGGTCTCTTCTAATTTTGACCACAACACTGCCTTTTTCATTCTGAACTTGCCTAACAAAGGTCACAAAAGTGTCAAGGGTTTCTGACTTTTCTTCAAGAAGAGCCCCCAAGCAAACATGGAAAAGTCATTAACTATTACAAGTGTGTAGAGTTTCCTACATAGGCTGTGAACTGGAATAGGACCAAACAAGTCCATATGTAGGAGGTACAAACACCTCACAGAATCTTTGCCCCCAAAGCTCTTAAAGGATGCTTTGGTTTGCTTGCCCTTTTGACATGCAGAGCAATTTCCCTACCTTAGTGCATTTAATATTGAGACCATTTCTGGCTAGCTCTTCACTAAAGAGCTTACTAATAGACTTGTAGTTTAAGTGAGCTAGTTTCCTATGCCATTGCACACATTATGAGACTTTCTCATTAGCAACTAGACACACAAGGGGGTTAGAACTTTAACATAAAAAGTTTAAATAGTAAATATTCCCACTCCTAGTGCCTATCAACATGACCTCTTGTTCACTTGACCTTTTCATCAGACACTCATCCTTGTGGAAGGCAATGTCATAGCCAAGATCACAGAGTTGGCTTATGCTTATCAGGTTGTGTTGCAACCCTTTCACATAAGCCACTTTTATGATTATGACTATGCCATTAGTGATCATACCATTGCCCTTGGTGACTCCTTTATCCGAGCCTCCAAAGATCTTCTTAGGCCCATTCTTCATAGGAGTGTATTCCTTTAGATGACTTTGTGTTCCAGTTATGTGCATGGAACATCCACTGTCCAATACCATATTGGTGCATGGGTACTTGTACTATCCTGCAACCACAATTCAGCTTACATTTGGACCCCAAAGTTGTTTTGAAAGTTATTTAACTTAAGGTTAACTAATCACCTAGTGAGGGGGGGGGGGGGTGAATAGGTCTTTGAAAATTTCTTAGTATTTATGTTGTTTTCCTTTTTATGAAAACCTAGAGCTTGTCCTTAGAACCTTCAATATAAAAGAAAACAAACAACACAGCCAAGTAGGCAGTTGTTTATAGTGGTTCCCAAATTGGGAACATCCACTTTCCCTCCCACCTATCTAATTTTCTTGTTGGACTAGGCACAAACTCCACCAATATGCTCCTCTGAGCTTACACATCAGGCACTTAGCCTTACACTCAGGTTCTCTTTAGAACCCTACCTCAGAACCACAAAGGTTCCTACCTCAGAGCCCTGCAGAGCTCCTACAGCTTAGTGGTCCATTGACCACCTGCCTCAGCCTTATCACTAAGGCCTACAGCTCGGGCTTTTCAGCCCTACAACCTCAGGCACAAGGCCCTACTCTCAGATTGCTGCAGCACTCCTGTAACTCAGTACCCTTCCAGGTACCTACCTCAGTGCCCTTCCAGGGACCTACAGCTCAGACTCCTCCAATTACTATAACTCAGTGATACACTTATCACCTACAACTCAGTGACTCACCAATCACCTAGCTCAGTCTTATTTCTAAGGCCTACTACTCTGGATGGGAGGACAACCCTACTCTCAGATCCACACTTGGATCCTACCTCAGTACCCCAGCAGGGCACCTAACTCAGTGACTAATTAGTCACCTATAACTTAGGCCAAAATACCCTACAGCTCAGATTCAGATAAACTGAATCCTACAAGAATTTGTACATGATAAAATAAATTTGGAACAATTGACTAAGAGATAAATCTCTGAGTCTAACTTGCTGGAGTGAGCAGATATCAGTCCATCCCACTTGCTGTAGAAGGGATGAGTCTTCTTGTACAGCCACTGCTTCTTTGTTGTACAGGTAAACAGCTCTCTACCGTTGAAGGCTGACTGCCCTTCACACAGTTATCTCCTTGCTGATCTGAAGAATCAGCTGCCTTGTTCTTCAAAGAACAATCTTACAGAACTGAAAAGAGCTTCAACTATCTTTCTCTGTCTTGCTGGCTTGCTTTGCTGGACATTGCTTTCAAGCTTGTCAGATAAGATGAAGTCCAGTCGCCTCTATCTTTGTTTATTCTTCGTGTGTTCTGAGTATGTTCTCTGTAACCCTAATCTCCTTTTCTTTCACCTTTTTATATGTGTTGATTTGAATCATCAGTACAATTTGAGAGTGGGCCCAGCCAAGGATGGTGAGCGCCACCTCCCTCATAAAAGGACAAATACAGCTTTCAGAGCTACAACAGATTTCCCTCAACAACATAAACTATTTTGACTTTGTCGACTTCTGGTGACGTCAGAAGTGGTCATTTTGTATTGCTGTAGCTTTCCCGTGACGGCATGAGATACTTTGACTTGTTGACTTTTGATGATGTTAGCAGTGGTCATCACCATCTGGACTTAGAAAAATTCCAGAACTTCATTAAGCATTGAGTGATGTTAAGTCACTCAACGCCATCTATCTTCGCTCTTCATTAGAAGCGTTGAGTGAACTTGCCTCACTCAAAGCTTTTGGACTTGGAGAAATTCTGATGGCTTTGTCTCAGGGGTTCCTTCTCAACTGTCTCAGCGGTTTCTTCATCACAACTGAGACTATCTCCTATCTCAGTTGTTTCTTCTTAGCGATCTCAATGCTTTCTTCTTCTCAGCTGAGACTGTCTCCTGTCTTAGCGGTTTCTTCTCAATGGTCTCAACACTTTCTTCTTCATTAGAAGCATTGAGTGAACCTGCTTCACTCAATGCTTTTGGACTTAGAGAAATCTAGCTTGGTTTGTCTCAGCGGTTATGCTGAGATATACTTCTCAGCTATCTCAGCGGTTTTACCTTATTCAAACTTTCTGCCTTTAGTTCGACGAATGTTGAACTACGTTCGACGATCGGTGGGCTGAGCTCGACGAATTTTGAATCCCAAGTTCTGAATTTAACACGATGAACGGTGAGCTCAGCTTGACAAAAGCTGAGCTCGACGAATTCTGAATCCCAAGCTTCTAATTTAGTTCGACGAATAGTGAGCTCAACTCGATGAAAGGTGAGCTGAGCTTGATGATTTTTGAATCTTCTAGCATACTCTTAAATTTCACCTGTCCAATCATGGACAACCTGCATGCATGAACTCAAACACACATCAAATACATTGTGTGTATGTCATTGACCAGTTTGAATTCTTACAAATCTAGGACATTGGGATCAATAGACCCAACAATCTCCCCCTATTTGAAGAAGTCAAAACTTTGCTTGATCAATAATATAGGTCATTGACATACACATCATATAAAAATTAAACTGGAAATGTTACCACATTTCTCCAGCCTGTGGAGAATTACTTATTCCCCCTGGAATGCTGCCCAGGCTCAAGACACATTTCTCCTGGGTGAGCCGCCCTTATTGTTCTAGTACTGAAGCAACTTAAGCTCCACAACACCAGCTGGCTTTGTGCTTCCTGCATCTTGGCTTGGTCACATTTCTACCCCTTTTGACTTCTGTAATAGGGAGATTTTTGCGGAGTTTTTCTACCGATATCTGTCTGGGGTTGATCCCATTGCAGCCATTGGGCTTGCTCCCCCTCAATAGTTGCTTCCCCATTTTGTATCATTATCTTAAGGAAGAACATGTACTACCTGCAAAATAGACAGTACAACATATGGTTGAGGGGAGAATTAAAGCTACATAAGATTCAACATACCCAATACCAATTTGAAGGTGTTGAACTTGACTTCATCTAGTGGCTTATGAAGATATCAGCCACTTGCTTGTCTGTGAAGACAAAATCAAGACTAATGTCTTCCCTTTCCACATGTACTCTAATGAAATGATACCTAATTTCTATATGCCTACTCCTGCTATGAGAGACAGGATTCCTAGCTATATAAATTGGACTAGTAGAATCACAAAAGAGTGGAGTTCTACTTATCTGAATGTTATAGTCCAGAAGTTGATGCTGGATCCACAACAACTGAGCACAACAGCTCCCGGAAGAAATATACTCTGACTCTGCAGTTGAGATTGCAACACTCGTTTGCTTCTTACTACTCCAAGAGACCATACTTCCACCTAAAAATTGACAGGATCCAGAAGTGCTCTTCCCGTCCTGCTTGCAGCCTGCAAAATCTGCATCTGAATAGCTAATTAGTTGAAACTCCCCATTTTTAGGGTACCATAGGCCAAGATCTGGGGTGCCCTTAAGATATCTCAAGATTTTTTTCACAGCAGTGTAGTGAGATTTTTTAGGGCAGGCCTGATACCTAGCACAGACACATGTTGCATACAGAATTGATAAGTTGTAAATATACGTATTTTTACGTATAATAAATAAGTTGTTTTAGTTTATTTTTGTCATTTTTAGTTATTTTTCTTTAATAAATTTTTCCTTTTTGTAAATACATTGTTAACTTAGTTTTATTTTGTTTTCCAAAAATTTTCAGAAAATTGTCAAAATTGCATAGTACACGCCCATGTACTTCAGGTCACGCCCGTGACCTGGGCGTGTATCCTTGATTCTAATAGAAATCAACCGAATGCAAAGAAAATTGATGACACGCCCAAGTACATGCCCGTGTCCAATGTTGCACGCCCGTGACCAATCCCCGTGTCACGCCAGCTTGACGTTTTACGCTCGAAGATCGTCGACCTGACCGACACGCCCGTGTCAAGATGTGACACACACGTGACTTCTCCACCTGGCCCAGACAACACATCGCCGTCGACTAATTGACGTGATGCCTTCCCCCAAATCAACCTTCCCGACACGCCCTGCTACATGCCCGTGGCAAACAGAGTCACGCCCGTGACTTCCACGTGTACAGCTACAAAGTGAAACCGACAATCAGTTCTCTGTATCATATCATGAACAGTGCTTACACGCCCCCTTACACTCCCATGACCTAGGGCATGTACTTAGAATGTTTTGCCTATAAATAGAAAATTTCTGTGAGGATTTCTGTTCATTTTTTTGAACCATTTTGGTTAAGGAGGTGCTGCTGTAGTGCATTTCAAAGGCTATGTAAGGAAAATTTCTCCCCCTCTCTTTAGATTTTGTTTTTAGCTTTCATTGTAATCCGTATTTTACTTAATAAAATATGCATTTTTCTTTCCTTATCTGGTTTTGGAATGCATTTGAGCACCCTACTTAAGCAATCTTATTTTTGTTTTATCTTTATTTTTCTCGTCTTTAATATGTGTGTGTGTGTGTATGAGTATAAATTCTTATTTCTATGGTTTAGTTAATTTTACTTAGCTTAGTTTAGACTTAGAATTTTTTTGCACTCTTCATGTTCATCCTCATGAAACTATAAAAATGGTTATAAAAGTGGTTTTGATTTTTTTTTTACCTAGTTTGTTTTTGTAAAACTTTTCATTTTTTTACCCTTTCTTCCACTTTTTAAGCATTTTTATAGAGTTATAAGAATGGATTAGCTGTCGTTTTAATTTTTCAAACACCTTTATTTTGCTTTTATTTCAAAAACCATTTTGCTCATTTAATTTTTCTGTCTTCTTTTTATCATTTCTACCACATTCTAGCGGTAGAAATGTATTTGTTTTAATTTTTCGAACACTTTGATTTCCCCCTTATTTCAAAAACTTTTTACTCCTTTAATTTTTATTTTGTCTTTTTATGCATTTCTACCACATTCTAGCGGTAAAAATGTAGTTGTTTTAATTTTTAGATAACTTCATTTTTCGCATTTTTCGTATGTGTGCGTGCGTGTATGAGATAATTTTTATAGCTTTTATTCATTCCTGTAGAGTGTGTGCGTGTATGTGTAAGTGTTTATCGCTTTCTTTCTTTTCAGTAGAATGTGTGTGTTTTTATTCAAGTAGAATGCGTGGGTGTGTTTTATTTTTTATAGAGTGTGTGTGTTTTCGTTTTTGTAGAGTGGACATATTTTTATTCCAGTAGAGTGTGTGGGTGAGTTTTTATTCCAGTAGAGTGTGTGGGTGAGTTTTTATTCCAGTAGAGAGTGTGTGTGCATTTTTATTTCAATATAGTGTGTGGGTGTGTTTTTATTTAGTTAAGTGTTTGGTGTGTTTTTTTATTTCAGTAGAGTGAGTGTTTTTATTTTTTGTAGAGTGTGTGTGTTTTCATTTCTATAGAGTGCGTGCGTGTGTGCATTTATTTCCACCTACTCATTTGAGTAAAACTCGCTTTCATTTCTCGCCTACTAGTTTGAGTAGGACTTGTCATTTACTGCTTTCATTTCTCGCATACTCGTTTGAGTAGGACTTGTCATTTTAATGTTTTCATTTCCCCCTTTCATTTACTGTTTTCATTTTTCACTTTGATTTTACTACTTTCTTTCCGTAAGCCATCCCCATTTTGATGAGTGGCTAACTGCTCTTAGCCCTCAGTATCGAAGAGCATTGGGACAGATAAAATCACTTTAAATAATTAAAGGTCCTCCTTTTCACATTAATTAAACTACTTAAGGTTTGCCCCGGGTTTACGATGCGTAGAACCACATATCGATGTGTGGGCTCTATTTTCTTAGTCCATATGCTTGCTAGCCGAGAGGCCGTGCGTATGGACCGATCACCTCTTGGTAAATGGAGTTCCGCACTAACCCTCGAGAGAGGAGGCGCAAAATTCTACCAGATTGGGTTTCCTACCCAATAGCGGGGTTCTTAGCGTAATGCTGGCATTAAGAGGAATCCTTTGTCGGACGAGAGCCCGATCGAATATTCTTAATGTTTAGGTGAGCGATAGTTCTAGAGATAGGTGAGCTCATTTTCCTGAAACCTCCATGGCCAAGTCTCCGCCTTAATTAATTTCTAAATTTTGGATATCTTTTTATTAAAAGTTTATTTTAGTTCAAATTCTTTTATATACAGTTGCACTAAGTTATTCATCGGCTCAATTTTAATGCTTTTATTTTCTGCTCTTATATATATATGTATATATAAATAATATCCTGACAAGGTAATTTTCGGTAAAATAATAGTCCCCTCTAGGGAAGAGTAGAAATAATCAACACGTCCCCGAGAATAATATGACCACGATATTCCTCACCGGAATATCCTGTACTACACACGATAGGTGTTCTTGCCTCCTTTCGTTAAAACTCGATTTCAACTCTTTTATATCCAAATAATAAATTCGTACTACCCGTCTTCCTAAATAAAACCAAATCCACTTTCATAAATAAACCGCCTGAGGCGCCGCATGTCCTAAATAATTTTTGGAGTTTTAACCACATCAAGTTTTTGGCGTCATTGCCGTGGACTAGGTGAAATCAATCAAGGTTTTGGCGCTGTTGCTGGAGAAATTTCGAGTTGTTATTTTGAACTCTGGAGAACTATTACTTTTACCTATATATATATATATATAATGGCCACCAAAACATTAATAATAATAATAATAATATTCCTTAAAAAAAACGCTAAAAATATTTATTTTAAAAAACAAACTAAGAAAAAACTTAAAACTAAAAATTTTAAAACTATAAAACTTAAAAAGATCTAAAAACTAAAATCTAAAAAAATTAAAAACTCCAAAATCTAAAAAACTTAAAAAACTAAAAACCCACAAAAAATCTAAAAACCAAAAACAGTAAACAACTAAAAAACCGAAAAAACTACGAAAAAAACTAACTAGTAAAAAACCATACTTAAAAAAAATATATATATATACTAATTTGTTATTTAAAATGTATAGATCTATAGCAAAAAAACATCCCCTCCTAAAAATGACAAAAAAGTTCTTGTATATATATTTTGTTTTTAACTTCTTTTATTTCTTTTCAAAAACACAAAAAATTTTACCAAAAAATACTAAACAATGGGAATAAATAAAAATTTTCTATTATTAAATATTATATATCTATTTTCTCGCTTCGGCGCCCTTCACGCTTTTGCGGGCGCTAGGGGAACGCATATATCTATAACGCTCGTATAGCTAAGACGTTAGCTTACGAGTCACACACACAGTTGCCCCTACCACCCGCAACCTTTTGACCGAGTTTATCTTTTTTGTTTTTTCTGTTATATTTTGCTATTTCTTCTAAATAATGCCGGGTTTTTTACCAGGCCTCCCCGAACTCACTTCAGGGAAGTTCCTACCCCATTCCTCTCTATTTTTGTACATACTGTCTTTTAACTCTTTTCGTTCCGCATACTTAGATTTCAACATTGGGGACAATGTTGGGTTTAAGTTTGAGGGTGTTTTCCTATTCTGCACTTAACAAAAATAAAAAAATGCATAAAAATTAACACCTTAAAAAAAAAATTTTTTTTCTTGTTTTTTATAATCAAAAATCTAAAAAATCCATAAAACAAAACAAAAATTTCCATAAAAAAACTTATAAACAAAAAATTCAAAAAAATTGTTGTTTTTACTTTGTAAATTTTTTTTAAATTTTTTTCTCTTCCCCCCCTCTTCTTTGTAAAAAATCTTTCTCTTTCTCCCCTCTCTTCTTTATAAAAAATCTTTCTCTTTCCCCCTCTCTTCTTCGTAAATAACACCTCTTTCTCTCCCCTTTATTGTAAATAACTTGTTAAAAAAATCAAAAAACACTAAAAAATTTAGAAAATCTAAAAATCCAAAAAAAGACAATAACTCTACAAATCAAAAAAAAGATAATAAATCAAAAATACAAAAAAAGATAAAAACCCTAAAATCCCATAAAAAATTGTTTATTATGTAACGAATAAATCGAATGTCTCATTCTTGACCCTTTTTCGCTCTCCAAAAATTTTTTGTGAGTTTATTTATAAAGGAATTTTATTAATTGTTTGTTTACTATTCATTTATTAATTATAGATGGATAGATTTAAATATTTGGGGTTAAATTTTAAAGAATTTTTTATGTTTTATTTTTTTATTTAGATAAGGTACCTGTTTTCATCACCACTTCTAACTTATCTAAATAACTGCACATTTATTTTGTTAGAATATAATAACCTAAGATTTCAATTATGTTTACTCCAAGTTTTTTTTGAAATATTGGAACGTTTAATTTATAAAGGTTGCTCTCAAAATTGTTTTATTAAACCTAGTTTTCTTTCTAAAAAAATCTATCTCCTTTTTTTCATGTCTGACTTGACATGATTTTGATCCTTAAAAGATCCCATGTCAATGAGAATAAGATTTCATTCCGTAAACATATGCATCCAATATTTAAAAAGATTATATGTTACAGAGTAAGAGGATAAAATTCATTACTCCTATACATATACATTGGGTTATTATGAAGTTGTTAAAAAATTTTATATGTTTTGAAAATTAAGATTTCGTTTTCCAAAATATCCACATTCAAACCAAAAAAATTTCTTTAGAGGTTTGAGCGAAAAAATATACCTCACCTCTAAACCAATGCCCTCTTCATAAACCTCAACATCCCCCTCCGCCAATTTCAAATGATTCTAGATTTAATTTTAAAATCTTTTTGAGAGCATAATTTGTAAATTGCATTATTTTCTTTAATTCTTTTAAGCTAAAGTTTCCATAATCCAATCTATTTTTGTTAACCCAACAAATAAAATTTTTTGCTATCTATTTGATTATATCAGAAGGTTTTTTTGGCTGAAACTCTTCCTTTATTTAAATTTTTATCATAATTTAGGACTTAACTCTTATACCCCAGATAATTATTTTGATCTTTCTTTCAATTAATTCAAGCGATAGCTAAAATTAGGATTTCTTTAATTCCTTATAAGTATATCTCCAACTTTTGCTCTGGAATAGTAAAAGCTTAAGTATGGGGGTATTTGATAAGTTGTAAATATACGCATTTTTACGTATAATAAATAAGTCATTTTAGTTTATTTTTGTCATTTTTAGTTATTTTTCTTTAATAAATTGTTCCTTTTTTGTAAATACATTGCTAACTTAAGTTTATTTTATTTTCCAAAAATTTTTAGAAAATTGTCTAAATTGCATAGTACACGCCCATGTACTTCATGTCACGCCCGTGACCTGGGCGTGCAGCCTTGATTCCAACATAAATCAACCGAATGTAAAGAAAATTCAAGACACACCCAAGTACACGCTCGTGTCCAATGTTACATGCCCGTGACCAAGCCCCGTGTCACGCCAGCTCGACGTTTTGCGCTCGAAGATTGTCGACCCGACCGACAAGCCCGTGTCAAGATGTGACGCGCGCGTGACTTCTCCACCTGGCCTAGACAAGACGTCACCGATGACTAATTGACGCTACGCCTTCCCCTAGATCAACCTTCCCGACACGCCCTGCTACATGCCTGTGACAAACAGAGTCATGCCCTTGACTTCCACCTGTACCACAACAAAGTCAAACCAGCCATCAGTTCTTGGGATCACATCATGAACAGTGCTTACACGCCCCCCTTACACGCCCGTGACTTGGGCGTGTACTTAGAATTTTTTGCCTATAAATAGAAAATTTTTGTTCCTTTTTTTGAACCATTTTGGTTAGGAAGGTGTTGTTCTAGTGCATTCCAAAGGCTATTGTAAGGGAAATTTCTCCCCCTCTCTTTAGATTTTGTTTTTAGCTTTCATTGTAATCCGTCTTTTACTTAATAAAATACATGTTTTTCTTTCCTTATCTGGTTTTGGAATGCATATGAGCGCCCTACATAAGCAATCTTATTTTGGTTTTATCTTTATTTTTCTCATCTTTAATATGGGTGTGTGTGTGTGTATGAGTATAAATTCTTGTTTCTATGGTTTAGTTAATTTTACTTAGCTTAGTTTAGACTTAGGATTTTTTTGCACTCTTCATGTTCATCCTTATGAAACTATAAAAATGGTTATAAAAGTGGTTTTGATTTTTTTTTTACTTAGTCTTTCATTTTTATTTTTGTAAAACTTTTCATTATTTTACCCTTTCTTCCACTTTTTAAGCATTTTTTATAGAGTTATAAGAATGGATTAGTTGTTGTTTTAATTTTTCAAACACCTTTATTTTGCTTTTATTTCAAAAACTGTTTTGCTCATTTAATTTTTCTGTCTTCTTTTTATGCATTTCTACCACATTCTAGCGACATAAATGCATTTGTTTTAATTTTTCGAGCATTTTGATTTCCCCATTATTTGCAAAATGTTTTGCTGCTTTAATTTTTATTTTGTCTTTTTATGCATTTCTACCACATTCTAGCGGTAGAAATATAGTTGTTTTAATTTTTAGATAACTTCGTCTTTCATATTTTTCGTATGTGTGCGTGCGTGTATGAGATAATTTTTATAGCTTTTATTCATTCCTATAGAGTGTGTGCGTGTATGAGTTAGTGTTTATCGCCTTCTTTCATTTCAATAGGGTGCGTGTGTGTGTTTTTATTCAAGTAGAGTGCGTGGGTATGTTTTATTTTCTATAAAGTGTGTGTGTTTTCTTTTCTGTAGAGTGGGTGCGTTTTTATTCCAGTAGAGTGTGTGGGTGAGTTTTTATTCTAGTAGAGTGTGTGGGTGAGTTTTTATTCCAGTAGAGTGTGTGTGTGCATTTTTATTTCAGTAGAGTGTGCGGGTGTGTTTTTATTTCAGTAGAGTGAGTGTGTGTTTTTATTTTCTATAGAGTGTGTGTGTTTTCATTTCTGTAGAGTGCGTGCGTGTGTACATTTATTTCCTCCTACTTGTTTGAGTATACTCACTTTCATTTCCCGCCTACTCGATTGAGTAGGACTTGTCATTTACTGCTTTCATTTCCGGCCTACTCGTCTAAGTAGGACTTGTCATTTTAATGTTTTCATTTCCTTCTTTCATTTACTGCTTTCATTTTTCACTTTCATTTTACTGCTTTCTTTCCTTATGCCGTCCCTATTTTGATGAGTGGCTAACCGCTCTTAGCCCTCAGTATCGAAGAGCATTGGGACAGATAAAATTGCTTTAAATAATTAGAGGTCCTCTTTTTCACATTAATTAAATTACTTAAGGTTTCCCCGGGTTTACTACGTGTAGAACCATATATCGATGTGTGAGCTCTATTTTCATAGTCCATACGCTAGCTAGTCGAGAGGCCGTGCGTATGGACCGATCACCCGTTGGTAAATGGAGTTCCATACTAACCCTTGAGAGAGGAGGCGCAGAATTCTACCAGATTGGGTTCCCCACCTAATAGCGGGGTTCTTAGCGTAATGCGCGCTTTAAGAGGAATCCTTTGTCGGATGAGAGCCAGATCGAATAGTCTTAATGTTCAGGTGAGCGATAGTCCTAGAGATAGGTGAGCTCATTTTTGTGGAACCTCCACGGCCAAGTCTCCGCCTTAATTCATTTGAAATTTAGGATCTCTTTTTATTAAAAGTTTATTTTTGTTCAAATTATTTTAGATACAGTTGCGCTAAGTTATTCATCGGCTCCATTTTAATGCTTTTATTTTCTGCTCTTTTATATACATAAATAATATCCTGACAAGATAATTTTCTGGAAAATAGTAGTCCCCTCCAGGGAAGAGTAGAAATAATAAACCCGTCCCCGAGAACACTACACGCGATAGGTGCACTTGCCTCCTTTCGTTAAAACTCGATTTCAACTATTTTATATCCAAATAATAAATCCATGCGCCCCGTCTTCCTCAATAAAACAAAATCTACTTTCTTAAATAAACCGCCCGAGGTGCCGTGTATCGTAAATAATTTTTGGAGTTTTAACCTGATCAACTTTTTGGCGCCGTTGCCGAGGACTTGGTGAAATCAATCAATATTGTCTGGCCTACTTGCAGTGAGGTAGAGAAGGGAGCCAACTATACCTTTATACAAAGTTGGATCAATAGGTTTTCCTGGATCATCTTTGCCTGTAGGCATTCTTGAGCTCATGGGAGTTCTCATGGTGGAAGCATCTCCATATCATATTTCTTGACTAGCTCCCTGGTGAACTTTGACTGTGATATGGATAGACCATCATCAGTCTGTCTTACTTGGAGTCTCAAGAACAACTTTAGTTTACCCATACTACTCATCTCAAAATTCTCCTGCATAAGTGTTGCAAACTTTCTGCATAGGTTGTCATCAATAGAGCCAAATATTATGTCATCAACATATATCTGGACTAGGATGATCGTGCCCTTAGATTCCCTTAGAATTATGGTCTTGTCTATCTTCCCCCTTGAGAATTTGTTCTCAATGAGGAAGGTAGACAAGGTCTCATACAATGCTCTAGGGGCTGGCTTGAGCCTATATAGAGCTTTCCTAAGTCTATAAATAGTAGTAGGAGAGTTAGAATCTATATAACCTGGAGGCTGTTCTACATAGACCTCTTCTTTCAAATCTCCATTCAGAAAGGTTGACTTTACATCCATCTGGAAGACTTTGAATCCCTGTAAGGTTGCAAATGTAAGAAACAGTCTGATGTTTTCTAACCTTGCAAATAGGGCAAAGGTCTGATCATAATCAATCCCCTCTTCCTGTCTGTACAATTTGGCCACCAGTCTAGCTTTATTCTTTATTATAATTCCATTTTCATCAAGTTTATTTCTGAAAATCCACTTGACTCCAATGACATTATGTCCATCTAGTCTGGGAACCAGCTTGCAGACCTTGCACCTTTTGAACTGGTTCAGTTCTTCTTGCATTGCACCAATCTAGAATTTATCTTAATTTGCCTCTTCAAATTTCTTAGGCTCTTCTTATGACATGAAGCTGGAATATAGAGCTATATTGAAACTCCTGCTTCTGGTCTGTACACCTTCACTGGCCTCACCAATTATCTGTTCTGGAGGATGATCTCTCAGATATTTGACTGCTGGGGGCATCCTGACTGCTTCTTGCTGTGCAACATTTTCATTAACTAGTTGGTATTCATCTCCAGCTAGATTATCCTGTGCTTCCTCTAGACAACATCCGTCTCCACATTCTTCTTGCTCAGTTAGGACTTTATCTTTGATGTAAAGTTTTCTATCATGACTTTTGTACCCACAGAACTAGACAAAGAGCTTGACAGCTCACTGTTAATCATGCTTGACTCATCAAACACTATATGGACAAATTCTTCTACAACCTGATTAGTTAAGTTATACACTCTATATGCATTACTATGATTACTGTACCCAACAAAGATCCCCTCATGGGATTTTGCAGTAAACTTAGACACTTTTGACTTACCATTGTTCAAGATGAAACACTTGCAACCAAAGATCCTGGAATAGGATATGTTTGGTTTTTTGCCCTTCAAGATCTCATAGGGAGTATTCTTGTGGCCTTTGGTGATAGAAGCTCTGTTGAGAACATGACATGCAGTGTTAATTGCCTCAACCCAAAAATATTTAGGGAGAGAACTCTCACTCAATAACATTCTCCCTACTTCTATGAGAGTCATATGTTTCCTCTCAGCTAACCCATTTTGCTGGGGTGTTCTTGGAGAGGAGAATTCTTGATGAATCCCTTGTTCTTCACAAAAAGAAGTCATGACAGCATACTGAAATTCAGTTCCATGGTCACTTCTTATTTTGACCACAGAGCATGCAAGTTCATTCTGAATCTGCCTGACAAAATTCATGAAGATTTCAAAGGTTTCATCCTTTCTTCTAAGGAAGAACACCCAAGCAAATCTGGAATACTCATCAACCACCACAAGGGTGTAGACCTTCTTACCTAGACTATGAGTAGGCATAGGACCAAACAAGTCCTTATGGAGGAGATATAAGCATCTCACAGAGTCCTTGGTCCCAATAACTCTTGAAGGAGGTCTTCGTCTGCTTACCCTTTTAGTAAGCAGCATAGATACCCTCCTTAGAGCATTTTATTTTGGGATCATTTCTAACTAGCTCATCACTAAAGAGCTAACCAATGGTATTATAATTCAAATGAACCAGTCTCTTGTGCCATTAGACACAATGTGAGACATTGTCATTTGCAACTAGGCATATAGTGGAACTACTATCTAAGCATGAAACGTTTAAAACAATAAACATTTCCACTCCTAGTGCCTGTTAAGATGACACTTTGGTCACTTAACCTCTTGATGTGGAACTTATCCTTATGGAATGAAATGTCATAACCAAGGTCACATAGTTGGCTTATGCTTATGAAGTTGTGCTGCAGCCCCTTCACATAAGCCACCTTTGTGATGGTGATTATGCCATTTGAGATCTTACCATAACCTCTGGTTATTCCCATGTCAGAGCCTCCAAAGATGACCTTAGGTCCATTCTTTACTGGAGTGAATTCCTTCAACAACTTCTTTATTCCAGTCATGTGCCTGGAACATCCACTGTCTAGGTACCATTTAGGGTAATTGGTACCTGAACTAACCTGAAAAGAACTCAAATAATCTCACCTTAGGACCCCAATATCTATTGGGTCTGAGGTTCACATTAGCCTTAAAATAACCGTGCCTTCCTGTAGTATTCCCGTCAGGTTGGCTACCTCTGGACACTGAAGGATTATGCCAGAAATCTACAGCATAGTGGCCCACTTTGCCACAACACCAACACTCATGGATATTATATCTCCTTTTCTATTTATGACCAACATTTGGCTTGAATGCGCCTTGAACAGTAGGAAGATGAGCTGCTGTATAGTTCTGTTTTCTTTCAGTAGCCATTTGACTGAAGGATAGTCTTTCAGCTGAATATTTTGGTCTTTTCTGAGAGCCACCAGCTGTATGTCTCTTTTCAGCTAACATGCATCTGATAGCATTAGAAACTGCTATTCCAGCCTTGTCAAAAGACTCACCTTAAGTCACTACTTTTGCTGGATGGCTCAGATTTCCTACAGTAGCATTATCCTTGAGTTTTGGGGCTGGGTCATAGAAAAGAAATGGTCCAGGATGGACCATTTGAATTTCCTCATAGGCAGCCTGAAATGCCCTCACATGGCTATATCGTCCACCTTGGCTAGGGCCATATTGGTCCATACCAGTGGATCTGCCATTCTCCTAGTGACCAAAATAGCTTTCATGGTCATGCCTGTTAGAAGGCAACAAGACTCTCTAAAAAGGAATTTGAGGCAATGAGCCTAGAGGCACTACTGGTGCCTTCCCCTTTCCCTTTCCTATTGGATTGGAAGGTCTAGCAGGTCCCTTAAATTCTAACCCTTTCTTACCCACTTGGGTAAGGTGGGTGTCAATTAAGGGAAGTACACTGTTTGGCTTAGAAAATTTGGTCACCAGCAATTTCTCATTTAAGAGATTATTTTCAAGTTTCTGGATAAGTTTCTCATTTGAGACTCTTTCCACAGACTGCCTATCAATGATTTCCTTGAGCTAGGCTGATTGTGCAGGCATATTAGTGAGAGCTTTATCTTGGCCTTCACACTTGCTCCTAAGACTGAGAAGCCCTTTTGCCTGTCTCTTGGCAAGGAGCTTGTACCTTTTGAATGCTTCAAGAAGTTCTCCATACTTGTTATTTATAGAATTGACATCATCCTCAAAATCTGAATACCCTTCATATCTTGATGATTGAACTTCAGAATCTGGGCTAGCCTCATGACTTGAAATAGAATGCAGAGATTTAGAATTTACCTGAGCTTGTCCTGGCTGATCCTGGCTGCTCTCTTCATCTATTATTGCCATTAATCCATGGTCTTGAACATCTTCTTATTCATCTTTATCCACCTCTGATTCACTATCTAAATGTGACAGAGGGCCCCTGATCCCTATCCTAGTAGTAGGGTATTCTTCAGGTTCTCCTTCAGCAATAGCCATTAGCCCAATGTAGGCTTCTTCTTCTTCACTGTCTGACCCAAAGGAAGAGTCAGACCAGATCTTTTCCTTCTTAGCCACAAGGGACCTCTCTTTCTTCTTCCCCTTGTGGTGCTTCTTCACTCCTTCTTTCCTCCTCACTGGGCAGTCAACAACTATATGCCCAGGTTTGCTGTAGCAAAAGCAAATAACATTAGAGAAAGTTTGTATACTAGAGTTAGGAGCATACTTGCCCTCCTTAGAGGATTTCCTTCTATGCTGTGAGGAAGAGGAAGGACTTCTGTTCTTTCAATGCCCCTTCTTCATGAATTTCTAAAACTGGCTAAAGAAGGTAGCAAGGTCCTCATCAGATGTTTGGCTGTCTGGAGTGCTGGTCTTTGAGCTCTCAGAATCTGACTCAGCAATTTTCTAGAGTGGAGAGTTCTTTTTTTTGCTCCTGGATGAGGTTTCAGCTTTGAAGGCCACAAAGTTCTCCTTGGCCTGTGACTTACTGCTCTTCTCATCTTCCTTTCTTGCAGAAAGCTGCATCTCATATGACAGCAGCTTTCCAAATAGAGTTGGAGGAGGAGTGTCAGCTAACTTGCCTATTTCCCTAATGACACAAATCTTTATGTCCCAATCCTTTGAGTGGGATCTGAGAAATTTGTCATTCAGCTCATGGGTGCTGAATACCCTTATATATGTTCTAAGTTCATTCACAATTCTGAAAAATCTCTTAAAGCTCTCAACAATGCCCTCAGACTTTCCTTGTTAGAAGGCCTCATACTCCTGGTTGAGCATGGATTTTCTGTCATCCCTCACCTCTTCCGAGCCCTTCATGAACACAACTAAGGTGTCCCACATCTCCTTGGAGGTCTTGCAGTGAACCAGATTCTGGAAGTTTGAATCATCTATTGCACTGACAATGATGTTTTGAGATCTCTTGTCCATGGAGGCAAGTAGGAGCTCATCTTTGTTCATTACCTCATAGGATTTAGGTGTCTGGATGTTGGCATCCAGGACTGAGGTCTTCATAGGGATGAAGGTGAAAATGTTTTAAGTTTTCTTACCTAAATCACCTAGAGGGGGGTGAATAAGTGAGTTGTGCGTCTTTTGCGGAATAAAAAATTTAACGATCTATGCACAGAATAACAACCAAGCAATCAAAGATGACAGCAAGAATTATAGTGGTTCCCCAACCTTGGGTACATCCACTTTCCACTCACCGATCTAGTAAAACACTAGACTCAGCTACTCCACTAATCTCGGATTGAAAAATATCCTACACCTCGGAACAATGTTCCTACAACTCGATCCGAAAACTGGATCTACACTCAGAAGTTAAAACTTCCTACAAGAACTCGGAGAAAACAACTCCTACAACTCGGAGAAAGATCTCCTCCAAGAATAAAATAAAATAGCAAATACAAACTGTTGGAACACCCTATTACTTATTTGGGTCAGGATCACTATGTCTCTAGGAATCAATGCTTGACCTCCTGTATAGCCCAATAGGTCAATTAGAATTGAGTCTAAGGGTTAGAAGTCTAGGTTTGGAAGCTACCCTGAAGACCAAGATTTTCTGTTTGGAGACTAAGTATATCGTCGAGCTCAGCACGACGATTCGTCGAACTCCGATCGACGATCGTCTAGCTCAACTTCGACAGATCATCGAACTCCATTCGACGATCGCTGAGCTCAACTTCATTATATCGTCGAACTCCGTTCGACGATCGGTGAGCTCAGGTCGACGATTTTGACTCTGCTTTGGATCTTTATCTCTGAGCTCAGTTCGACGATCTTTGAGCTCAGATCGACGATATTTTGCTGCTGTATATTTCCAGATCGCTGAGCTCAGCTCGACGATAGCAGAGCTCAGTTCGACGATTTCAGATAACTTCAAGGATGTTTCTAGATTCAATTTCAAATCAGTTAAGGAGTTATTCTGCAATTAATTCAGAGATTTCCTAGCCGTTTTCATTCATTTCTGGACCAAGTTTCAAGGGATTTTCAAGGAATATTTCTGTGGCCTTTCCTCCAGAAGAGATTTTGCAATTAAGGATGCAATTAATGCAGGCTAACGGCTATACTTGACAGAGAATGTTATTCTATTCTGTATCAGAGAATAAAAGAGAAGAAATTTTTTTTTGAATCATCAGTAGAGATACACAGATTACAGAGATACATTCAAAAATATTCTGTCTCAAAGAATTCTCAAGAACACTCATCCAAGGAGATCAATCTTTTCAGAAATCTTCAGATCTCTCTAATTTCAAGTGTTCAAGTCCAACATATTTCCAGACTCCAGACATTCAACATTTCAGTCATTGCTGAAATCATCTATTGCTGGAGTTCAATCTTTGAAGGCCTATCACCCTCAGCAAAGCTTTTCTTCCTGAAGATCTCAAGGATTCAGGGGGAGCTTTGACATCAACAATCCACATAGTCTTCTCAGCTGTTTAAGAAAGAGAAGACTTCCATCACTCTCTCACCCCCTCTCTGTAAAGGGTTTTTCAAACTCCCTTCAAAAGTTTGAGCTTGGTTTTTGAGCACCTTGTCAAAAGCTCATTGGTGGCAAGACACCTGATCAAAAAATCTGCTTTGGTTTTTGAGCACCTTATCAAAAGCTCATTGGTGCCCAGGACACCTGATCAACTCATCCTGCAGTGGATTCCTACCTAGGGTGGTAGAAGAGTGTATGTACCCAAGTTTAGGGGAACCACTATATTTCCTTGTGTCTTCTGGTTTTGCTTGTGTTTATGTTTGTTTCTGGCCTTGATTATTTTGTGATTAGCTTTTGGATAGTTTAGTTCTGTGATTAGATTTTTATTGCTTCCCTGCTCACTCTTATTACAACAATTGTTGTAAAAAGTTTCAAAGCACCATATACTCTATTCACCCCCCTCTAGAGTATATCAAATCTAGCTGCACTTTCAATTGGTATCAAAGTGAGGTTGGTTAAACATACCACACCTGATTGGTTGTACAGGCTAACACCTGAACCCAAAGATCCCAAGTTAGATCTGTTTTTCTCTTGTATTTTATTGTTAGATTTGCTTTCACAAATCATGGCCCAAAACAAAGATTATGCTAGCACCAGACCTCCAGTGTGCAATCTATCCAAGTTTGCACTTTGGAAAGCAAGGATTAGACTGTACATGAATTCTATTGACGAAGATATCTTTAACTCTGTTTTGACAGTGTGTCCAAGACCCCTAGAGAACACAAGTACAAATGCTGTTCCACCTCCATCAGGAACAGATGCTGATATCAAGAGATGGAAGGTAGCTGATGCCAAGGCTATGAACATCTTGGCCCAGACAATGTCTGATGACATATTTCAAAAGGTGGCTGAATGCAATTCAGCAAAGGAAATTTGGGACAAACTCTCAGAAATAGTCTCAGGCTCAGCTGATGAGAGAAAGGATAGGAGATCCCATCTCATCTCTCAATATGAGAATTTCAAGAAGGGAGAAACTGAGTCAGTGGGAGACATGTACAACAGGCTAAGTCTAATTGTCAGTGAACTCAGGACATTGGACAAAGAGATCTCTCTAACTAAACTCAATGACAAGATCCTAATGTGCTTCCCTAGCACTTGGGATTCAAGAATCTGGCCAATTAAGGATGCCAGAAGTCTGAATGAGATCACTACTGAAGCTCTATTGGGTAAGCTCAAATCTTATGAGCTACTCATCAAAAATAGAGAGGAAGAACAGAAGGCTGCCTCACCAGCCACAAGAAAAGAGAAGACCATAGCATTCAAGGCAACTGAGGATCTGCCTGAAGACAAAGCCACAGGCAATGATGAACTACTCAGCTTGTTGGCCAAAAGATTCTACAAGATGGCCAGAAAGGATTTCAGAAGGAGATCATACAAGGAGCAGGATAAGCCAAGGTATGACAAGTCCATTAACAATAATAAAGACATTATTTGCTTTGGTTGCAGGAAACCAGGGCACATAGTTCCTGACTGTCCAGAGAACAAGAACAAGGACAGAAGAGACATGAAAGAAAGAAGAAAGGAGAAAGACTCCAAGAGGAATGGCAATGGCAAACCCTCTTCAAGCAAAAACAAACATACAAGAAAAGGGTTTGTTGCTGAATCCTGGAGTGAGACTGAAGAAGAGTCAGAAGCCTCATCCAGCTCCAGTGATGATGAGGATGATGCAGAAGAAAGGAGTTCTGTATGATGGCAATCAATGCCTCACAGCATAATTCAGAAGAAGAGGAGTCAGAGTCAGACTCAGAGACTCAACCTGAAGAAGATCAGGTAATTGGTTATTTTGATTTTAGTTCAGAGGATTTTAAATCTGAATTTAAAGCACTGTGTTTAGACCTGCTAAAGTCTGAGAAAGAAATTATCTCTCTCAGAAATCAATTATCTGAACACAATACCTTAAAGTTAGAAAACCTCAAACTCTCTCAGGAGTTGGAGTGCTGTAGGGAACAGATAGCTACACTGAAAAGTGAGCTCTCTGAGGCCAAAAAGCTTGAAGAATCCCTTAATGGGAGAAGCATCAAGCTGATGGACATCACAAGCACAGTGAACTCCAGATTTAACAGTACACTGGGCTTGGGTGCTTCATCCAGCCAACCTATAGTTCTAACAACTCCAATCAAATTCATTTCTGACAAAGGAAAGGGAGTTGTAGAGGTTGCTAGGAAAAATTCTGATCTGCCTCAGAAAACTAAGTCCCAGCAGAAATCGTCGAACGGAGATCGACGATCGCCGAATGAAGATCGACGATCGCCGAACGCAGCTCGACGATCTCAGGCAAAATCGTCGAACGCAGATCGACGATCTCAGCCAAAGTCGTCGAACGCAGGTCGACGATCTCAAATACCTGACCTCACCCATAGTCGACCGTCGAACGAGCTCAACGATCTGACCCAAGATCGTCGAACGCAGCTCCAAGATCGTCGAACAGAGGTCAGAGCTCTGGAAAACTTTTCAAAGGCAAATCAAAATTCAATCCTAAGGGTCCTTCATCCCAAATCTTTAACCCTTATACTGAATGGATTATACCTCCATGGAGATATCATCCTGAAGGATATAAGAGTCAACCTGGGATGTCTTTCATTTCAGAATTTAAAGGTTATCAACCTAGGCCCAAGGTAAACTGGGTCAAAAACAAATGAATTGTCTTATGTGCAGGTGAAGACCTATCCAACATCTAACCAGCAATGGTACTTGGATAGTGGGTGCTCTAAGCACATGACAGGGAACAAGGACAACCTCACATCCTTCAGAGCCAAGCTTGGACCCAAAGTTATCTTTGGTGATTCAAACTTTGGACAGACTAAAGGATATGGTGCAGTCCAGATTGGATCAGTAACTTTCAAGAAGGTAGCTTATGTGGAAGGACTGAAGCACAACCTAATTAGCATCAGTCAGCTGTGTGATGAAGGCTACCAGGTGACCTTCAGCAAAGCCTTATGCAAAATCAAGTCAGAAGACAACACAACTGTGTTGACAGGTAAAAGGAAAGGTAACATCTACCTAGTAGATTTTCTTTCAACTGATGTAGATATCTGCTTGTTCAATTCTGTCTGTAGACCAAATATTTTATGGCATAAGAGATTAGGACACCTAAACCTTAGAACTATTGCTAGGCTATCCAAGGACAACCTTGTTAGAGGACTACCTTCTGGCCCCTACAAGAAGGAAGGACTCTGCAGGGCTTGTCAATTAGGCAAGCAAACTAAAAATAGCTTTAAGTCACTTAATAAGAGTGATTCACCTAGGATATTGTATCTATTACACATGGATCTCTTTGGACCCATCACAGTACAAAGTCTAGGAGGGAAATCCTACACTTTAGTAGTTGTAGATGACTTCTCTAGATTCACTTGGGTGTTCTTTCTAAGGAAGAAGTCTGATAACTTTAAGTGTCTGACAGAGTTTCTCAAATGTATACAGATTGAGTTCAATACTCACATTGCCCTGATCAGAAGTGATCATGGGACAGAGTTTGATTCTCTTCTTATGCAAGAGTTCTGTCAGAGTGAAGGGATCAGACACACTTTCTCAGCTCCTAGAACTCCTCAACAAAATGGGGTAGCTGAAAGGAAAAATAGAACCCTTATTGAATCTGCCACTACATTGTTGTCAGATGCTCATCTACCTCTATCCTTTTGGGCAGAGGCAGTGAACACCTCCAACTATGTGCTGAATAGAAGTCTGATACATAAACTAAAGGGAAAGACTCCCTATGAATTACTCAAAGAGAAGAAACCTAAAGTTGACTATTTTAGAGTCTTTGGTTGTATTTGCTATATTCATAATAATGACAAGAAATATTTAGCAAAATTTCAAGCCAAAGCTGATGAAGGAGTGTTTCTGGGATACTCCATGATCAGCAAGGCTTATAGGGTCTATAATAAATCATCTTTAAAAATTGAGGAATCTGTTCACATATCTTTTGATGAATCTAACATGTCTTTCAAGGAGAAGATTTCTTCTACCATAGAACCCTTGCAGGAACATTCTCTAGTTGAAGACTTGAACAAGTTACAGGTTACTCAAGAGGATGAAAGCAGTGAAGATGAAGGAAATGCTCAACATATTGAAGAACAACTTGAAGAGCCAGTTGTTGTACCACAAGAGGAAACAACAACACAGGTTGGTGAACAATTAACACCCCCTGTTGATTTAGTAACATCAAGAGACCATCCAATTTCCCAAATAATTGGAGAAATCTCAGCTGGTGTGCAAACCAGAAATCAGGTCAACCAAAACCTGTTGCACACCTGCTTCCTATCTCAAATTGAACCTCAGTCCATTCAAGATGCAGAGCAAGATCCACACTGGATCCTTGCAATGCAAGAGGAGTTGCATCAATTTGAGAGAAACAAAGTATGGGAACTAGTGCCAAAGCCTAAGGATCATTCCATTGTTGGAACAAAATGGGTATTCAGAAACAAGCTGGATGATCAAGGAGTGATTGTAAGGAACAAGGCAAGGCTAGTTGCTCAGGGATATTCTCAAGAAGAAGGAATAGACTACGACCAGACTTTTGCACCTGTTGCAAGATTAGAAGCCATCAGAATATTTCTAGCTTATGCAGCACACAAAGGCTTCAAGGTATATCAGATGGATGTCAAAAGTGCATTTCTAAATGGAGACATCAAAGAGGAAGTTTATGTCAGACAACCTCCAGGTTTTATCTATCCAACTTTTCCTGATTATGTTTTTAGATTGAACAAAGCATTATATGGTCTCAAGCAAGCTCCTAGAGCATGGTATGAGACCCTAGCATGCTTTCTCTTGGAAAATGGTTTTATAAGGGGTAGAGTAGAGCAAACTCTTTTCATTAGAACCCATAAGTCCCATACCCTACTAGTACAAATTTATGTAGACGATATTATTTTTGGTTCTACTGACTCCAAATTGTGCAGAAGGTTTTCTAACCTGATGCATTCTAAATTTGAGATGAGTAGCATGGGTGAGCTATCCTTCTTCCTAGGATTGCAAGTCAAGCAACATGCTGAAGGCATCTTCATTTCTCAAAACAAGTATGTACATGAATTGGTTAAGAAATTTGGTATGTCTGAAGCATCTTGTATGAAAACACCCATGCCTACTAATGCTGTATTGGATGCTGATGAACATGGGAAACCTGTTGATCAGACAACATATAGAGCAATGATTGGCTCTTTACTGTATCTTACAGCTAGTAGACCAGATATAATGTTTGCTACATGTATATGTGCTAGGTTCCAAGTAAGCCCTAGAGAGTCACACCAAACACTAGTAAAGAGGATTCTCAGGTATGTTAAAAGTTGTCCAAATCTAGGTCTCTGGTATCCAAAAGATTCAGCATTTGATTTAACTGGATTCTCTGATGCTGATTATGCTGGATGCAGAATTGACAGGAAAAGCACCAGTGGAACTTGTCAGTTCCTTGGTGACAGACTTGTCTCTTGGTTTTGTAAGAAACAAACATCTGTGTCAACTTCAACTGCTGAAGCTGAATATATGGCTGCAGGCAGTTGTTGTTCACAAATCTTGTGGATTCAAAACCAACTCCTAGACTATGGCTACAACTTAGAGAAGTCTAAAATCTTTTGTGACAACACCAGTGCTATTTCTATAGCTCAAAACCCAGTCCTCCATAGTAGGACAAAACACATAGAGATTAGGCATCATTTCTTAAGGGATAATGTTGAAAAGAACAAAATTGAACTACAATATATCCCAACTGATTTACAAAGGGGAGATATTTTCACCAAGCCTTTGGATGAAAAGAAACACACCTTCCTCCTAAATCAGTTAGGAATGTTAGATGGAGAAGTCTTAAATAATATCCAAGATTTTGAAAGCTTAAAAATTGACCAAGACTAGGCAAACATTCTGATTTTTCTTAGTGTTTAGAATTTTTCTGATCTCTGAACTGCGCTCGACGATTTGCCCCAAGATCGTCGAACGAAGATCGACGATTTCCGAAATCGTCGAACTGAGTTCAGCGTTTCTCAGATAGTATGAACTATCTCTTCCGGTCAACGATCGTCGAACGACGCTCGACGATTTTGTTCTCTGAACGATCGTCGAACGGAGCTCGACGCTCTCCAATATCGTCGAACGGAGATCGACGATATTGAAGACTCTTCAGATTCCTTTAGAAGCCTCGATCGTCGAACTGGGTTCAACGATCTTTCCAATTCTGCGTCGAACCCTAATATAAAACTCATTTTTCGCCGTCGTTCTCTTTTGCGCTTTCGATTTCTCTGCAAGAATTTTCTTTCCCTCCAAACAGTTCTACACTTGGTCGTTTTGTTTGTTGAATTTTTGCAGGTACCCATGGCTGTGTCAGTTGCTGTTCTTGCTGCTATGAAGTTTGATGCTGGTTTTGACATCGACATGGAATCATTCAGCACAACTGACCAAGCTTTTCAAGATATATTGGGATTGTTCAAAGACCAGAATCTGACAGCAATAATGACCACAAGGATAAAGCTGGCTTCTGATGAGATAAAGGAATGGGTTTATACTGCCCATAATCAAGATAACAACACCATTGTTGGGTCTATATCTGGAACCCAGGTACCCTTAACCCCAACAATTCTATCAGAAGTTTTTGAATTGAGGAATGGAGAAGATACTGCTGACTTATCTGGAGATGAGTATTCTGAACTGCTTGCCAGAATGGGTCATTCAGAGGGCAACCCTAGCAAGCTCTTCAAAAGGAACCTGTCTGTAGAATACAGATTCATGGCAGATGTTGTTGGGAAAGTGCTACTGGCTAAGCACTCTGCCCATGATACAATTTCAAGGTATCAGCTCTGCCTCATGGGAGCTCTTGTAGATAAGAAGAATCTGAATTGGGGAAAAGTTTACTTTGACCTCATCAAAAAGAAAATCAACAAAAGTTTTGTTAACTTTGGGAGAATCATTGGAGTGTTTCTGCAGCACAGGTGCCCTGCCTTGCTGGTCTCCTCTGGAGTTCATATAAATGCCTCCAAGAGATTGTCTTGTGCACTCTTTGGAAAGTGGGACAGACAAATCAGCAAGCCCAGCAGGCCCTCCTCCAGTACTCCTTCAGGCACAAGGACTCTAAGAGTCACTCCTCCACAGGTCTCTGACCCTACAGATGACCTGGCTGCTGTTGTTGCCTCTCCTCCTCCTCCTCCAATTCCATCCCTTCCCCTACCATCTACCATCCCAACTCCATCCACCATCATCATATCCAGCCCCTCTCCAACATCCACACCATCTCCAGTACCTATTCTTCCCCCACCAGAAGAACATTTCCACCCATTATTCTCCTACCCTCCACCAGATGTCACTTCATCACCCTCCATTCCATCCTTCACCCTAATTGATGATTCCTTTATGGATGATTCCCCATCATCTCCTCCTGAGTTACCTTCTTCCTCCACTTCCTTTCAAGACCTTCTACACCAAATCATAGACCAACCAACATTCACCCCATCTATCTCCATTCCCCTACCCTCCATATCCACCTTACCAACTCCTCAGCCATCCCTTCCACCCTACTCCAGCTCTCCTCTACCAGAACCCTCAGCTGCTCCTATATCTTCTACCTCTGCTCCAGCCCTTGAGCAAGTAGACCTCCCAGCCCTTGCTGACAGGCTGTATGAGTTGCTTGCCCCCAGGCTCTCTCTGCTGTTGGAGACCTCCTTGGCTCCACTACACCTGTCAGTGGCAGCTCTCTCTGCCAGGCTCTCTTCCCTCTTCCCTCAAGCAGCACCTACAGCAGTGTGCCTTGATCCAGACTTGTCTGCATTTAGGCAGGGGGAGATGCCATATGAAGTGAGTCTTCATGCTGCTGCTGTCTTTGCTGCCTCTTCAGCTCCTCCTCTTGTTGCTGTTGTTGTGCCTCAAGCACAAAGTCCTCCTGCTGCAGTCCTTGAAATAGACCTCAGGTCTTTGCTATCAGATTTTGATCAGTTTTACTTCAGCTGTCTGCCAGAGGTCAATGCTGTCCAGCCTCCAGAGGATCTATCCAAGGCCCTTGTGCCATTTTCTTGCTGTGACCCAAGCATTATAACCTCCTTTGTCAACTCAGTGTATGCTGCTGCTTCTTCTGAAGAATGTGTTATTGTTGCTTCTGATATTATTGCCTTTACTGCTGCTGAAGTCTCTGCTATTTCTGATGAACCAATTTCCAAGGAAATTCTGATGTCAGAGGCACCTGAATTTGAGCCTTCTGCAGTTTCTGATGTTATTCCTGCTGTTGATATTGTTGTTAGTGAATTTGTTGTTACTGCTGTTGTCACCTCTCCAGTATCTGTTGCTGCTGTTGTTTCTGCTTCTACTCCTAGTGCAACACCTTCAACATCTGCTGCTGTCATTTCTGCTTCTACTACATCTGCTGCTGTCATTTCTGCTGTTACTACTTCAACACCTGCTGCTACAACCTCTGCCTTATCTGCTTCTGTACAGCTCAAGAAGGACTTGATGAAGAAAATAGATGCTCTCTATGATGACCAGAGTTCTGAAAGTGATGAATTTAGAACAGACTCTGATGACTCTTCTGCTACCATTGCTAGGAAAAGAAAGGCAAGGAGCAAAGCAATGAAGAGGGTACCTCCTGCCAAAGTTAAGGATAACAATGATATCCCATATTACATTCTACATGACTGCCCTATTACTGAACACTGGATGCAATACTCTAAGAACCAGCTGAAAGCAATGAAGAAGAAGAGAAAATATGAGAAGGGTTCCTCTCAATTTCAACACTCTCATCCTCCTCCACCACCTCCTCCTGATGCAGGTGCAGGTGGAAGCTCTGCAGCTCAACCCCCAGCCAGAAGTCAGGCCCCCTATCAGCCTCATGCCAGATCTTACAATAGGGGAAGCCAATCCAGGGGATCTCAATCAAGGAGAGGAGGATACAGAGGAAATCAAAGAGATCTTCAAGTTTACTCCAAAGGGTACTCCAGGCAACACCCATATTCTAGGGGAGGACAAATGTCAACTGATACAACAGCTAGTCCTTTCCCTTACAAGCTGAAAGAAACTGTGTCTGCCAGGCCTCCTCAAGACAATCCCTCTAACAGATATGAGCCACCTGTACCTTTTGAGGATCCTGAAAACAATCCAGCTGCTTGGACTGCCAGATTAAAGGAACTAGCTGTACTGGATCAGATTAAAAAGGCTAGAGAGCAAGGAAAAGATTCTTCCAACATTTCAACTATGTCTGAATAGAGACAGAAAGAGCTAGAGAGATATGCATCAAGTAAATTCTTTGATTCTGACAGGTATATGGAATTACATCCTGAAGCTGTAGTTCCCAGGCCTAAAAAGCAAACATATTTGGGTGCAGCAGATGATACCAGATCAAACAAAGAAGCCCTCAATCCCAACAGAGAGATTAAACTTGTTAAGGGCAAGGAAAAGAAATGATATTGTAAGGTGACATTCTCTGATTTCTGATTATCTGGATGCTATATATTTCTGTGGTTCTGCTATGTCTAGCTTGTTGTTTTTATGTTTTGCTGCTTGTATGTTGTTATTTAAATTTTTCCAAAGTCTGTAAATAGTAATCCTAACCCAAATAGGGGGAGATTGTTGGAACACCCTATTACTTATTTGGGTCAGGATCACTATGTCTCTAGGAATCAATGCTTGACCTCCTGTATAGCCCAATAGGTCAATTAGAATTGAGTCTAAGGGTTAGAAGTCTAGGTTTGGAAGCTGCCCTGAAGACCAAGATTTTCTGTTTGGAGACTAAGTCATATCGTCGAGCTCAGCACGACGATTCGTCGAACTCCGATCGACGATCGTCTAGCTCAACTTCGACAGATCGTCGAACTCCATTCGACGATCGCTGAGCTCAACTTCATTATATCGTCGAACTCCGTTCGACGATCGGTGAGCTCAGGTCGACGATTTTGACTCTGCTTTGGATCTTTATCTCTGAGCTCAGTTCGACGATCTTTGAGCTCAGATCGACGATATTTTGCTGCTGTATATTTCCAGATCGCTGAGCTCAGCTCGACGATAGCAGAGCTCAGTTCGACGATTTCAGATAACTTCAAGGATGTTTCTAGATTCAATTTCAAATCAGTTAAGGAGTTATTCTACAATTAATTCAGAGATTTCCTAGCCGTTTTCATTCATTTCTGGACCAAGTTTCAAGGGATTTTTCAAGGAATATTTCTGTGGCCTTTCCTCCAGAAGAGATTTTGCAATTAAGGATGCAATTAATGCAGGCTAACGGCTATACTTGACAGAGAATATTATTCTATTCTGTATCAGAGAATAAAAGAGAAGAATTTTTTTTTGAATCATCAGTAGAGATACACAGATTACAGAGATACATTCAAAAATATTCTGTCTCAAAGAATTCTCAAGAACACTCATCCAAGGAGATCAATCTTTTCAGAAATCTTCAGATCTCTCTAATTTCAAGTGTTCAAGGCCAACATATTTCCAGACTCCAGACATTCAACATTTCAGTCATTGCTGAAATCATCTATTGCTGGAGTTCAATCTTTGAAGGCCTATCACCCTCAGCAAAGCTTTTCTTCCTGAAGATCTCAAGGATTCAGGGGGAGCTTTGACATCAACAATCCACATAGTCTTCTCAGCTGTTTGAGAAAGAGAAGACTTCCATCACTCTCTCACCCCCTCTCTGTAAAGGGTTTTTCAAACTCCCTTCAAAAGTTTGAGCTTGGTTTTTGAGCACCTTGTCAAAAGCTCATTGGTGGCAAGACACCTGATCAAAAAATCTGCTTTGGTTTTTGAGCACCTTATCAAAAGCTCATTGGTGCCCAGGACACCTGATCAACTCATCATGCAGTGGATTTCTACCTAGGGTGGTAGAAGAGTGGATGTACCCAAGTTTAGGGGAACCACTATATTTCCTTGTGTCTTCTGGTTTTGCTTGTGTTTATGTTTGTTTCTGGCCTTGATTATTTTGTGATTAGCTTTTGGATAGTTTAGTTCTGTGATTAGATTTTTATTGCTTCCCTGCTCACTCTTATTACAACAATTGTTGTAAAAAGTTTCAAAGCACCATATACTCTATTCACCCCCCTCTAGAGTATATCAGATGTAGCTGCACTTTCACAAACAGTGATTTGATCTCAGATCTAAAATGTTTCTGCCTGTTCTTCTTTCTTTTGAACTTTGTGGCTTTATTAGAATTTGTTGAAGAAGAATCAACAATATCTCTGGGTCTAAAAATCTCTTGACTCACACGATAGAGTAAAGGATCTGTCGTTGACAATAATCTCGATCTGTGAATTAATCTTCTCTGAATCAATCTGAATCGAAAATGCCTTGGCGATGAAGATGAAGATCTACGGCTCTCGATTTAGAAAGAAAAATCGTATTCAGAAGTCTTAGAATTACTTCTTGCGGCGGTTTGTAATTCTTCTTAATTCTTCTTAGGGTTGGTCAAAAATGACAAGACCTTATATAGGATTACACTAACGGTCATAATCTTCATTAATGACATCCACGTGGACCAATCACGCGTTAATGATGTTTGTAATACATGTCTGTCTGGACTTAGCAATTTTCAGAAAAACAGAACAGGTGTTCTCGAGAACAAGTATAGTACTCGAGAACAAATGAATTCTGTTCTTGAGAACAATAAGGAAGTTCTCGAGAAGAAGACTTAGAGAAAAATAATGTGGAGGTAGAAAACAGCATTCTCGGGAAAGAAGTAAAGTACTCGAGAAAAATTGTTTATAGTTCTCGAGAAGAAGTATTTTGGTACTCGAGAACAAAAGGCTGTCTCGAGAAAAATACTTAGAAAAATATGTGGAGGTGGAAATCTGCAGTCTCGAGAAAGAAAGGAAGTATTCGAGAAAAATGATGTTTTGTTCTCGAGAAGAAACATCCTGTTACTCGAGAACAAATAGTCATCCGAGAACAAAAGTCTTGTTCTCGAGAAAAGTACTTTAGGTCTCGACAAATACCTTCTGCATCCCGAGAACAGAAGATAGACTTCTCGAGAATAATATTGGTCTTCTCGAGAAAAAGACTTGGAAAAATATTTGTCTAGAAAATAAACATCCCAAGAAGAAATGCCATATATTACTCGAGAACAAAAGCCCTTCTCGAGAGCAGCATGAAGCTTTCTTGAGAACAACTTCTGTTACTCGAAATGAAGACAAGTCTTACTCGAGAATAATCATAAGTCCTTCTGGAGTACAAATATAGTACTCGAGAAAAAGACTTAGACTTTTTCTGAAAAATATAAGATCTTCATTCTTCATAAAAATCAGCATCCATCTTTTCTCTTGCCCTTAGTGCTTAAAAAAAGGAAGTGTGTCCCAATAGAGAGGGTACACATGAGTCAACACCATGGATCACACAATGAGCGATTACATTGTATGGTCCTGTGTTTGGAGACTCATTGTAGACTGATATTGGTCTACACTTAGCAATTAAGTCATGTAAACACTTAACAAAAAGTGCATCAAATACAAACTTAATTCATCTTAGTTTAAGGGTGACTTCATACAAATCTGGGCTATTGTGGATGCAATACCCCACTATCTCCCCCTATTTGTAGAAGTCAGAACCCTCTACACTAAGGTTAATTACATTAAGAGAAAAACACATAAAGAAACTGATAACATGAAAATTTGGAGAAATGCAGTAATATGTAAAAATCAGATCAGAATCAGAAGTTCATATAAGTAGAAAATTTTCCAAGAGAATTAAATTATACAATTTCAAAAATGAACTTTCAGCATCTTCAGTTTACTGATCCTGTGAATGTTACTTTCCTTGTCCCTTAAGCTTCTCTTGTTGTCTCTTTTGATAACTGAATGACTTGGAGAAGTATTTAGGAGGTCTAGGTGGAGCCGTAGTATTATTTCTGCTATGTATTCTATCATAAATTCTTCTCTTTGTAAGAGACTTCTCATATAACTCCAATTCATCTGAGCTGTAATGCAAGCTTCTGTTCTCATTGAAGTCAACTACTAGCTTTAAAGTTTCCAAAATAAGGGATTTGGAGGTTGGACTCCAAACTTCAATATATTCTTGAGGTTTCTTTCCTTGAGCTTTTGGATGTGGAGTCGATCTACTTGCAGAAGCTCCATCACCATACTTTCTTCTCTTTGCTTTCTGAACTTCTGGAGGATGAGGAGGCATTCCTGTTTGTTCAGATTACCATACCTGTTCATAAGCATCAAGAGGGGGACCTTCAAAATAATCTGGAGGAGGTCCATCAAAATATATTGGAGGTGGTCCTTCAAAATAATCTGGAGGAGGAGAGAAAGCAGGCCTGTTGACATCTAGATTTGCAGGAGGAGGAGCATTTGGATCCATAACTAGTTCAGGAAACAACTGATTGTGCATCCACATAGAGGTATCATAGGCATATAACTTGGTACTCTTGACTTCTTTGAGGGCAGATGTCTGAATTTCTTTCAGCTGATCTTCCCACTGATTTTTCATAGTTACATCTTATTTTTCTAGCAGTTCCTTCACTTTATCCTCAACTTTTCTGACTTCTAGGGAGAGGATGCTGATTACATCTTCTTTAAACTTGCCAACTTCTTCACAAGTTTTAAAATTTCTTTCATCACCTCTCTTGTCTAGGAGATTTTGATTATTAGCAAGAGTAACAGATTGCTCCATGACAGTATCGATGCTAGTAATGGTGTGGTCAATAGCTTTGCAACCTATTTGCAGGAGTCTCTTAAACTAATCTGTATTGTCTTGGATTTCAGTAAATCCTTGACTCATTTCTTTTTCTAAAGCAGTCATCTTGTCATTGACAACTTTCAGAGAATCATCAAAGTACTTTCTCTGATCAGCAAGCATAGCTTCAATTTTGTGAAAAATTGTACCTTTAGGGAAGATTTCTTTTTGAGGAGATGGAGGTGGATGAGCAGGAACAGTCCATGGAAGAATTTCTTCAATAACAATAGTATAAGTAGAGGCTTTCCTTCTATGGACTGTGCTAATTTCACCTTCATTAACTGTGGGCAGTATGGTTGGAATCTGGAAATGAAGACTGGTGAGTCTTTGTTCAGCAGCTTCAACTGGAATTTCATCATCTGAATCATGAATCGAGACTACTTCATCATCTTGCATATCTTCAACAGGAGACTTATCAGCTGGAGGAGAGGATTCTTGATGTTCTGGAGACTCTGTAGGAGCTAGAGATTTTTCTGGTTGAGGAGCAGTAGACTTAGCTGGAGACTTAGGAGAAGTTGCTGCAGATGGAGGATGATCTTCAGGGATATGGAAAGGAGCTTCTTTGGAAGTAAGTTCCTCTATCATCTTATTTATGTCTTCTTCAGTAGATAGAATTTGAGTTTAAGTCTTGGAATCTATCATATTTTCAGAATCTAGAACATCAGTAGTAGGAAAAACTGAGTCTGTATGCAGTAAGGAGGAAAAAGCAGTAGCAGTAGTAGGGGCAGATGAAATCTCTGTAGCAGCAGGTGGAATTGAGGGTGCAGTAGCAATGGTAGATGGAATCTCTTCTGAAGGTAAGTTGATAGCAGTAGAGGGAAGTTCTTCTGAAACTAATTTTGCAGCAGCAGCATCAGTAACTGGAGGAGGAAATTCTGTGGTAGCAGCTGGAATATTTGGAGGAGGAATGGCTGAGGCAGCAAGGGTTGGAGCTGAGATAGATGGTGCAGGCTCTCCCTCAATAACTAAATATGTTATGTGATGTGAAGGAGGAGATGGGGTCCTATCCACATCTTCTATTTCCGTTAAAGCTTTATCTGACTTCTGCAATTTGACCTCCCATCTCTGGATGGAGGTAATAGAAACCTTTTTCATGTGATGGAGGGCTATGCCCTTTTTCATGGGAAAGGAATCTGGATCCATCTGATTTAGATAAAGGGAAATTATTCTTCCATAGTTTGGACATTTAATGCATCCCTTAATCTTGTCAAAGATCGTCATTCCCACTTGAATTTCTTTATATATATAATTGCAGTCATTAAATCAAAGAGCTCTGGAGTAATGTAGTTAATTGAACTGGTTTTACACTGAAGAACTTTGCCTAGGATGTCAGCTAATAGCTTGCTTTCTACATTCATATATTACCTTCTAATTATGTTAGAGGACCGAGGGATACCACAGAAACTATATGCTCTCTCATAGTCAGAGCCTATCAGGTGATCTTCCATATCTATTACTAGAAGTTGTAGAAGTTGAGAAATAGACAGAGCAGACATCTTTACCTTGAGATTCCGAACTTTAGACTTGATGATTTTACCATTTCTCTTGACCTTGGTGTTCTGGAAGAATTCTTCAACTTTAGATGTTAGAATTCTGCAAGGATGTTCAAGAATAAATGACAACCCAGCTGTATCTAGCAAAAGAAGAACATTCTTGAAATCATCTGATAACTTTGCAATCCCAGTGGAACAAAGTTCACTCCCGATCCCTAGCTTGGATGATGATGCCATTGTTGTAGAGAAATCGATCTTGGCTGGCTGGCGATTGATAAAATTTACTGGCGGTAGACGACGGAGATGGAGAAGACGAAATGACTTTCTTGAGAAGGGTTTTGAAATCGAGAATAAAAATTCATTGGACTGATTTCTATTTATATTTACCTATAAGTTTGATGATTAAATATATAAATAAACATTAAAAATATCTGGAAGAGGCGGCTAAGTGCCTGTGTGCCGATATGAAAAAAATGACCTTGAAGAAGAAAATGACACCATATTTCTCGAGAGGACAAATTGTTCTCGAGAAGAATTTCATCAGCACTCGAGTATACGAAGCCTTGGTCTCGAGTAGAATAAGTCTTGTTCTCGAGTAGAACATTTCTTCTCGAGAAATACTTCTTTGTACTCGAGAAATGATTTTGTTGTTCTCGAGTGGTAGTCTGCTGTTCTCGAGTACAAGTGATATACTCGAGAAATGAAGTCCAAATTCTGAATTTTTCTGATTTTTGAAGTAAAATCACATCTTGACCTAGCCTGGTACCTTTGTCTTCATTCTCCTTCATCCTTGTTGAGCATGCCAAGTTCTATTTTGAAAAACGAGAACTTGGCCTTGTCCAGCGGCTTCGTAAAAATATCTGCAACTTGCCTGTTAGTTGGGACATATTGTAGATCTATGTCCCCATGATCCACATGCTCCCGGATGAAATGATATCATAGCTCTATGTGCTTTGTCCGACTGTGAGAGACTGGATTGTTGGCTATTGCAATCGCAATGGAGGAGTCGCAAAACAAAGTGATGTCTTGGACTTTGAGATTGTAATCTTCTAGTTGGTTCTTTATCCACAGTAATTGTGCACAATAACTGCCGACAGAAATGTATTCTGACTCGGCCGTTGAAATTGCGACACAATTCTGTTTTTTACTACTCTAAGAAATGAGCATCCTTCCAAGGAATTGGCAAGTCCCGGAAGTGTTCTTTCTATCATCTTTACTACCTGCAAAGTCTGCATCTGAAAAACCAATTAGTTCGTTGTCATTACTTCTTAGGGTACCATAAGCAAAGATTTGGTGTACCTTTAAGGTATATCAAAATCCGCTTTACAGCAACATAGTGAGATTCCTTAGAGTTCACTTGAAATCTATCACACACACACATGTTGAAAACATTATATCTGGTCTACTAGTAGTAAGGTAAAGCAAGTATCCAATTATGCTTCTATACTTGGTTTCATCGAAAGGTTTCCCTTTCTCATCCTTGTCTAGAGACATAGTTGAACCCATTGGAGTCCTCATAGAGGTTGCGTTCTTCATTCCGAATTTCTTAATTAACTCCTTGGTGAATTTTGTCTGAGAGATGAAAATTCCAACTTCAGATTGTTTCACTTGAAGTCCTAAGAAATACTTCAGCTCTCCCATGCTGATCATTTCAAACTTCACTTATATAAGTTTGGAAAACTTTTTGCAGAGGTTGTCGTTAGTAGAGCTGAAAATGATGTCATCGACATAGATTTGCACTATCAAAATCTTGCCTTTTATTTCCCTAAGAAATAATGTCTTATCTATCTTTCCTCTTGTGAACTTGTTCTCAAGAATAAAGTTAGATAACCTCTCATACTAAGCTCGAGGAGCTTGTTTCAAACCATATAATGCTTTAAATAAAAGATAGACATGAACAGGAAAGTTAGAATCAACGAAACCTGGAGGTTGTTCCACATACACTTCTTCCTTTTTGTCACCATTAAGGAAGGAAGACTTCACGTCCATCTGATAGACGGTGAAGCCCTTAAGTGCAACATATGCTAGGAACAACCTAATTGCCTCCAGCCTTGCCACAGGAGAATATGTCTGGTCAAAGTAGATTCCTTCTTCTTGTTGGTATCCTTTGGCGACGAGTGTGGCCTTATTCTTTATTATTGTTCCATCCTCGTCCATCTTGTTCCTGTAAACCCAATTTGTCCCGATGACATTCTTGCCTTTGGGTCTTGGAACAAGCTACCAGACTTGGCAACACTTGAACTGATTCAATTCTTCTTCCATTGCCATTATCCATGATGTGTTTAAGTTTGCTTCCTCAAACTTCTTCGGTTCAACCTGTGATAGAAAACTCAAATATAAATTCTCATTAGCTGTACCTCTACGAGTTCTAACACCATCCTGGGGATCTCCTTTGGGTGATCCTTCAAGTGTCTGAGCTCTAAGGTCCTTGCAACTGGAGCTTCTTCAACCACAGGAGTGACTTCATCAACTTGAATGGTTTCTTCATCTTGATCATCAACCTCTCCAATTGGGGTTGGAGTGTTGATCTTGATGAACTTTTCACCTTTTTCTTCAATTGGCTTATCCAAGTTTAATTCTTTTAGCCTTGAACCTGCATCTTCAATAAACACACTAGAAGACTTGCCTTGCAGCAAGCTCGTCTCATCAAATACAACATGAATAGATTCTTCTATAACTAGAGTTTTCTTATTAAATATCCTATATGCCTTACTATGGCTACTATACCCTACAAAAATACCTTTAAAACTCTTTTAGCTAAATTTGGTAGTGCGATACTTGCCATTGTTATGGACGAAGCACTTATAGCCAAAGATTCTAAAATATGAAACAATCAGTTTCCTGCATTTTAGAAGTTTGTAAGGTGTCTTATTGTGGTTCTTGTTTATGAGTGCTCAATTTTGCACGTGGCATGCAGTATTGACAGCTTCAGCCCAGAAGTATTCCGGTAGTTAGGCATCACTCAACATGGTCTTGCAGGCCTATATGAGTGTTCTATTCCTTCTCTCAGCTACTCTATTATGTTGAGGAGTACGAGGAGAGGAAAACTCATAAAAGATACCTAAGCTTTCAAAAAATTCTATCATGGCCCCAGACTTGAACTCTGTTCTATTGTCACTTCTGATTTTGACTACAGAATAGTTGTATTTATTCTGGACCTGCCTAACAAAATTAGTAAAGATGTTAAAGGTATCAGACTTGTGTTTTAGAAAGAACACCCACGCAAAGCGTGAGTAATCATCAACAATAACCAATGTATAATCCTTACCTCCCAAACTTCTAACTTGCAGTGGACCGAACAAGTCCATATGAAGTAGATGTAAACATCTATTAGAATCTTTGTCAATAATGCTTTTAAAGGCATCCCTTATTTGCTTGCCTTTTACACATGCGTGACAAGGTCTATCTTTAGTGCATTTGACATTTGGGGCATCACGTACTAAATTAAGTGAAAATAATTTATTAATAGTTTTGAAATTAAAATGTGCTAGTCTCCTGTGCCATTGGTCACCAAGATACGTACTATCTTTAGCCAAAAAGCACACTGGTGTAGAAGAGTCTATGCAAATGAAATTCAAACAAAATATATTCCTACTACGAGTGCCTGATAGAAATGTTTCCATATTGTCAACCGATTTTATCAAGCACTTATCTGCATGAAATTCAACTATGTATCCTTTATTGCAGAGCTGGATTATGCTTATGAGATTGTGTTCCAATCCTTCAACATAAGCCACATCCGAGATGGATACAATACCGTTAGTAATCATACTGTAGCCTTTAGTAATTCCTCGGTCTGAACCTCCAAAGCTGATCTTTGGCCCGTTCAAGACTGGAGAATAATTCTGGAGAAGGCTTCTTGTCCCGGACATATACCGAGAGCATCCACTGTCCAAATACCAGATAGGAGTTTTGGTGGCCTTTGGACATACCTGCAATTATAAATCAAGTTGCCTTAGGAAGCCAAACACGTTTGGGTCCTTGGTCTCTAGTTAGAACACTCCCCCCACGTATATTAGCATTATGAGTGGTCTTTCTCACATTGCTAACTTGAGGACTTACAAAATTTCTGGAATTAAACCAGTAATTAATGGCAACGTGAACAATTTTGCCGCAGCACCAACAGTCAAACCTATTGTATCTTTGCCTGAAATTCTCCTACTTGACCTTTTGAGATTGTGGTCTAGCAGGGGCAACAATCTTGGAGGTAGAAGCTTCATGATGATGGCAATCACATGAATTCTTCTTCTAAAGTGGCTTTTCTACAATAGGCTTTACCTTTGGTGCCTTCTTGATGTTATGACCACGATTATAAGGGCCATAGCTCTGAAGAGTAATCTCTTCGTAAGGTGCCTTAAAGACACTTTCACCAAAGTTTCGGGAACGAGTCCATCCTTAGTAACGAGACTTGGGCTCTACATAAGTAGGCCTAGCACTGTGACCGTAGGACGAATCAAGATAAAACTTGTTCGTTGGAAATATGACCTTCTTAAAAGAAGCCTGATTTTGAGGAGCTTTCCCCTTCTCCTTGGCCAAAGCCTTCTTGGCCGCCTTATTCTTTTTTTGAGTCTTATTTCTCCTAGAAGACTTACTAGAAGCATCAACATGGCATAGGCCAGTACCTTTGGCCTGAGCTGAGAATTCAGCAACGAAAGGAAGGACAGTCTTGGGCTTTGAGAAACTTTCAACAAGTTTCTTTTTCTCTGCAAGTTGTTCTTCCAGTTCTTTTATGATCTTCTCCTTCAGATCTAGGCGCACGAGAGTCTTGTTATATTCCTTAATAGCAGCATTGAAGTTCTCTCTGAGTGAGTCCATCTTGGCGAATTCCTCTCTCAGAGTGCTCTCTTCAGCCTAGAGAGACTTTATTTCTTTAGCTTGAGTTTTCATGACTCTTCGACATTTGTCGTAAGCCTTGATCAACTCTTTATACTGGGCCATGAGTTCAGAATCATCGTTAGAAGAGCTGTCCTCATGATTATGATTAGAAGCATCAGATTCAAAAAGAGGAGTATGAGAATTTACATTCCCAGTGAACTGGGGTTCTTGTTCATCATCAGTTTGTGCCATTAGCCCAAAGTATGCCTCCTCTTCTTCACTTAACTTAGATGAGTCAGAGTCGGTAAGAGTCTTGCCCTTCTTGGCTACGTGTCTTCTTTCTGTTCTCTTCTTATGATATGAAAATTTCTTTTCCTCTCTCTTTCCACCCTCCTTCTTTTGAGGGCAATCAGTGATGACGTGACCTGGCTTATTGTAATAGTAGAAAACGATGTCAGTAGAAAATTGTTTATTCTGTTTAGTATTATACCTGTCCTGGCTACTTGAGCCTTTCTTGTATTGATCACCATCATTGATGGCGACGGTGATGACGACGGCCACCAGGACGGCCAACTTGAGAATGACTATGTTGAAGATGTGCCGGCAAAGGACGTGCGACGTCGTAGCGGTCATGGTTATAAGCTTTGCCCTCGCAACAAAACTCATATTTGATATTTTAGCTTTGGTGTGCTAATAGCCGTTTCATGATGGCTCTTTTAAAAAAACATTATTTAATTTCTGCATTTTCTTTATGTGGTGTGCCTTTAGCCACTTGTTATTTGCTTTGAGATGTAAGCCTATATAAGGCCTTGAGCTTTTCATTTGATGGTAGACTTTAATTGAAATCAAAATTTGAATTTGCCAACCCTAATTTTCCCTCTCTTCTTCTCCTAGCCGCCGCCCCCCTCTTTCTTTCTTCCTCCAAATCGCCGGCCTCAAGGCTCCTTCCTTCTAGAGTTCGGCCATCTCCTCTCTCCCTCTTGCTCTCGGCCGCCCCCTTCTCTCTAGTGCTCGGCTACTCTCATCTCCCTCTTGCTCACGGCCACCCGAGATCCTCTCTCTCCAAGGATACTTTGGCCCATGCATGAGAGGTTGTTTGCAAGGAAGAAGATAGGGGTTTCCTCCACGGCGTGAAGTGAAGGAGATTAGCACGTTCATCATCTGTAGCGCGCTTCCCGTGGACTTTCAACGGAGGAGCGATCAAACTTGGTGGATCCACGCATCACGGATCTACAAATCCGAGAGGGGTAACGAAAATTTCTACCAAGAGTTTTCTTTCTCTAGATAGCTCTTATGGTGGACGAATTTTTGCGTTATTTTCCGATTTGTTTTTCTTCGCGGTTAATCAAATAATAGATCGGTATTTTTCGTTTGGATTTCCGAAAGATTCGTAAGAGGATTGGCGATCCTCGCTTTCTTTTTATTGGGATAGATCCTACCATCTTTTGAATCATTTTGTTCTTGGTGGATCTATTTTGGTACAACCTAAAAGCTCGTTCGGGATCAAGATTATCCCATTTAGCCGGAAAGAATTTGTCCTATAGCCAACATTCGATCTATTTGCGGAACGGCGATCCGTATTGTTAGCGCGAGCGATAAATAAAATAATTGTTGCGGCTGCGTTTTCGTTAGCGTGTGGAATAGAGAGCGTAGATCGTGTCATAAGCGATATCGTGGCCTCCGTGACGAATCTCTAGGATATACCCTGCATCAATTTGGTATCAAAGCGAGGTTGTGTTGATTTCCCAATCGACACCATCCTTTATTTCTACCAAGGGTTATCCTCGTTCGCTAGGGTGTGCACTTCCACTACGATTCACATCAAATCTGAATTTTTGTTTTTCAAAACAATACATAGTTGGGCTGCAATTAGTAAAACACAAAAAAAATTTTTGCAGAAAATTACAAAAAAAATTCTGAATTTTCTCCTCATTTTGTTTTTAAGAAAAAAAGTCTGAAAAAGTTTTTCCTGTTGCTCACTTGTTTAGTGTCAAAAAACAAATTCAAACGCGTAATTTAAATCAGGACAAAATCGTTGTTTGTCCCGTTCGTTCATGCGCACTAGGCTGGGCACGGAATATCTTTCCTCCATATCACACATGGCAAACAACCAAGGCGATGAGCATGCTCCGGCCACGATCGCCGAGCGACGAGGAGAGTTTAACGCTAGGTTTGACGCACTGACACAGTTAATTGAAGGGCTCGCTGTAAACCAAGCGGCGCCCCGAAACAACGGCGTTGGAAGAAACCGACCGGGCCCCCAACCCCCGGCCGCCAACCAGCAAGAGGAAAGAAAAAATCATCCACGTGATCAGGACGATGAGTACCCACCTCGAGGTCATTATGAGTTCAATGTAACTAGGGCCGTTAAAATAGACTCACCCTCATATGATGGTATGGGAGAGCCCCAACTATTCCTAGACTGGATCATGGGAATCGAGTGCTATTTTGAATGGCACGACCTGACGGACGTTGAGAAAGTGAAGGTTGCACGGATGAAACTACTAAGAAGGGCCAAGACATACTGGTTGAACGAAGAGAGACGATTAGGTACAGTTAATGGAGCACCCCCAATTGGGTGTGCTGCCATGAAAGCACTTCTACATGACCAATATGTTCCCACTTATTACCGGACCCAAATGTTCGACGACTTAGCCTCCCTTCGTCAAGGTAACGCTTCGGTAGCAGAATACATGGGACAACTTAAGGATATGTTGGTGCGTTGTGATGTTCGTGAGATGCCCGAAATCACACTCTCCCGATTTCGTAAGGGACTCAACCCGGACATTCAAGGCAAGCTCTTGCGTTATGGTCACACGGACCTTAACACCACGTTCAATGCCGCCTTGGATATTGAAAAACACAACGCCTACAAAACCAAAGTACGAAACTTTCAGAAGGGAAAATCCCTCTTAGGACCGCATCCATCTTCCTCCACGCGAGACAAGGGAAAGTATCGATCGACAGATTCGTAGTCCATTATCATTACCGCTAGGAATAACCAGAATCCCACCGGTGAGCGAGTACCAATAGGACGAATCAGCAAGAATAATGCCACGTGTTATTCTTGCGGAATCCAAGGGCACTATTCTAGTGAGTGCCCCACGAAGAGCAAACCGTTAGCCCTATTAGACTCCACGTCTGAGCCTGCCGATATCGTCTATGGAGCGGGAGAAGAATCTGATGCTGAGCCGAGTGACATTGAGGACGATTCTTACATAATGGTGATGAGATGTATTTTGGCCACACCGCGAGCGTTGGACGAGTTTAACCAGACAAATATATTTACCTTAAATTTTAAGTGCGGTGAAAAATGGTGCAAATTAATTATTGATAGCGGTAGTTGCATGAACGTCGTTTCGGAGAACGCCATCGCACGCATGCATTTAGTCACCGAGCCGCACCGACATCCTAATAAAATAGCGTGGGTCTCTAAGCGATGCTTGGTGCCACTAACATTGAAAAACTACGTTGATAAAGTGTGGTGCGACGTCATCCCCATGGACGTGTGTCATGTCTTACTAGGACGACCTTGGCTTTATGATTATGACGTGATCCATTTTGGACGAGCCAATACTTATGAGTTCAAATTCAATGGTAAGACCATTGTATTGAAACCATCGCCGCCCAAGGATCCGTCACCTGCGTCCAAAGATACCATTGTGTCGGTAGAAAAGAAAACGATAAGTCTGATAAGTAGGAAAGAGTTAGAGCGTGAGACTTTCATGGATGGCGTTATCTACGCTCTAGTTTGTCTACAAGCTAAGGAGGATGCACCTTCGTTAGCGAGCCTCCCGTTATCCCTTCGAACTCTCTTAGAAGAGTATAAGGATGTATACCCGGTGGAATTACCACCTCAGTTGCCACCTATGCGTGATATCCAGCATAAGATAGATTTTGTCCCGGGTTCTTCGTTGCCGAATCAGCCCCATTACCGCCTCAACCCCTCCTCACATGAGGAGTTGCAAAAATTAATTTCAGATTTGTTAGCGAAAGGATTTATACGTCATAGTAAAAGTCCTTGTGCCATCCCTGCCTTGTTAGTCCCGAAGAAAGATAAAACGTGGCGATTGTGTGTCGATTATTGGGCTATAAATAAAATAACTATCAAGTATCGATTCCCCATTCCCCGCTTGGATGATTTACTAGATATGTTATCAGGAGCCGCCGTGTTCTCTAAATTGGATCTTAAGAGCGGTTATCATCAAATACGAATACGGGAGGGAGACGAATGGAAGACGACATTTAAGTCTAAGGATGGACTATATGAATGGCTAGTGCTTGGAGAGGGACTTACCAATGGACCTAGTACGTTTTCGCGATTGATGACCCAAGTCTTTAAACCATACATGGGAAAAATTGTAGTGGTCTATTTCGACGACATTTTGGTGTTTAGCATCTCTCCGGGGGATCATGAAACTCACCTAAGAACAATCCTTACCACATTGCGCAAAGAGAATTTATTTATTAATCTAAAAAATACGCATTCGGTGTGTCTTCCGTAGAGTTCTTAGGATACATCGTGAGTTCAGATGGCATTCATGTGGATCCAAAGAAGGTTCAAGCAATTAAAGAGTGGCCGGAACCCAAGAATATAAGGGAAGTTCGAAGTTTCCACGGGTTGGCCACGTTTTACCGAAGATTTATTCGGAATTTTAGTAGTATTATGGCACCCATCACTGAGTGTATGAAGAAAGGAGAATTTAGTTAGACTAAAGCGACCACTAGTGCTTTCCAAACGATTAAGGAACGGATGTCTGAAGCCCCCTTACTACGATTACTGGATTTTAGTAAAGTGTTTGAACTATCATGCGACGCATCGGGGATCGGAATCGGAGGAGTGTTAAGTCAAGAGGGACATCCGCTAGGATATTTTAGCGAGAAACTAGCCGGCCCAAAGTTAAACTATTCGAATTATGATCGCGAATTCTATGTCGTGATTCGTTGTATCCAACATTGGCGACATTAACTTATATCAAAAGAATTCGTGATATTATCGGACCATGAGGCCCTCAAATTTGTTAATTCTCAAAATAAGATTAGCCCACGGCACGCTAAATGTATCTCGTACCTACAGGAGTACACTTTCATTATCAAGCATCTGAAGTGTACATTAAATCGTGTTGCGGACGCATTAAGTAGGGTCACCTTATTACTAACTACCATGGAAGTGTCAGTCATAGGATTTGAGAGGATTAAAGATGAATATGTCCAATGCCCAGACTTTAAGGTAATTTATTTCGCCGCTCAGGACAATTCCCCTACCACCATTTCGGCGTACTATATCCGTGACGGATACTTATTTAAACATTTGCAACTATGTATTCCCCGCTCGTCATTACGACATTTTATCATATGGGAATTACATAGCGGAGGGTTAGGCGGACATTTTGGTAGAGACAAAACGATAACACTCGTAGAGGATAAATTCTTTTGGCCGGGCCTCAGACCCATGGTCAACAAAATTGTAGGAAGTTGTCGTATTTGTCAACTAGAAAAGGGAAACAAGACCAATGCGGGTCTTTACACTCCACTTCCGATTCCGTCGGTACCATGGGAAGATGTCAGCATGGATTTTATTTTGGGTTTACCCATGACATTGAGACGTCACGATTCTATTCTAGTCATAGTAGACCGTTTCTCCAAAATGGCCTATTTTATCGCTAGTAATAACACCTACGATGCTTCAAATGTAGCAAAATTGTATTTCAAGGAGGTCATGGCACATCGGGGTGTTCCCAAGACGATAGTGAGTGATAGGGATGTAAAATTTACAAGTTATTTTTGGAAGACACTCTGGAAACTCATGGGCACTAAACTTATGTTTTCGTCGGCCTATCATCCCCAAACAGATGGGCAAACGGAAGTTGTCAACTGTTGCTTGGGAGGGTTACTTTGTTGTTTAGTGGGCGAACATAAAGGTACGTGGGATCTTATCCTCCCGCATGCTCAACTAGCGTACAATAATTCTAAGAACAGGTCTACTAGGTTGTCTCCGAATGAGATAGTGCATGGTTATAAGGCGCCAGTGCCTCTTGACTTGGTTCCGTTACCGCCTTCTTTTAAGTCAAGTCAATTTGCACAGGACTTTGCCTCACACGTTCACACTCTCCATGAGCATATTGGCAAGACATTAGCTAAGCAATATTCTATCTATCAATGGAATGCTAACGTACATAGGCGAGCAGTCTCCTTGAACATTGGCGATTTGGTTATGGTTCGTCTTATCCCTGAACGGATGCCTTCGGGCACCATAAAAAAATTAGCGAACAAGAAAGCCGGTCCTTTTTGAATTTTGAAGAAATTAGGCGAAAATGCTTATTTGTTAGAATTACCCGTTGATTGGGGAATCTCCCCTGTGTTTAACATTTCGGATTTAACGCTTTTTGTTGCTCCACCACCTGAACTGTTTGTCTCTCCGTTTAATAATCCCACTATACAATCTAATGGGGTGGGGGGTGAGCTCAATTCTGGATCGCTTTCTCCTTCGAAATCTACGGGAGGTATGCCGTCTATTGATGATGAAACTTGTTTTTCTGCTTCACCTAACGTTTTTCCGAGGTTTCCCCGGACGGATTTCTTGCCTGACAGGATTTTGCAGGATGATGTGTTTCCCACTCCTGACGGCGACATTCACAGGTTTTTGGTTCGTTGGCGTGGTCGTCCGGCTTCGGACGACTCTTGGCTCTCTGCTGCACAGGTGGATCTTCTTGACGCGGACCTCGTACGCCGTTATATTTCAGCCCGCTCATCGGAGATGAGTCCTTTTGAGCGGCGGAGGATTGATGGCGACGGTGATGGCGACGGTGATGACGACGGCCACCAGGACGGCCAACTTGGGAATGACTATGTTAAAGATGTGCCGGCAAAGGACGTGCGACGTCGTAGCGGTCATGGTTACAAGCTTCGCCCTCGCAACAAGACTCATATTTGATATTTTAGCTTTGGTGTGCTAATAGCCGTTTCATGATGGCTCTTTTAAAAAAACATTATTTAATTTCTGCATTTTCTTTATGTGGTGTGCCTTTAGCCACTTGTTATTTGCTTTGAGATGTAAGCCTATATAAGGGCTTTAACTTTTCATTTGATGGTAGACTTTAATTGAAATCAAAATTTGAATTTGTCAACCCTAATTTTCCCTCTCTTCTTCTCCTAGCCGCCGCCCCCCCTCTTTCTTCCTTCCTCCAAATCGCCGGCCTCAAGGCTCCTTCCTTCTAGAGTTCGGCCATCTCCTCTCTCCCTCTTGCTCTCGGCCGCCCCCTTCTCTCTAGTGCTCGGCTACTCTCATCTCCCTCTTGCTCACGGCCACCCGAGATCCTCTCTCTCCAAGGATACTTTGGCCCATGCATGAGAGGTTGTTTGCAAGGAAGAAGATAGGGGTTTCCTCCACGGCGTGAAGTGAAGGAGATTAGCACGTTCATCATCTGTAGCGCGCTTCCCGTGGACTTTCAACGGAGGAGCGATCAAACTTGGTGGATCCACGCATCACGGATCTACAAATCCGAGAGGGGTAACGAAAATTTCTACCAAGAGTTTTCTTTCTCTAGATAGCTCTTATGGTGGTCGAATTTTTGCGTTATTTTCCGATTTGTTTTTCTTCGCGGTTAATCAAATAATAGATCGGTATTTTTCGTTTGGATTTCCGAAAGATTCGTAAGAGGATTGGCGATCCTCGCTTTCTTTTTGTTGGGATAGATCCTACCATCTTTCGAATCATTTTGTTCTTGGTGGATCTATTTTGGTACAACCCAAAAGCTCGTTCGGGATCAAGATTATCCCATTTAGCCGGAAAGAATTTGGCCTATAGCCAACATTCGATCTATTTGCCGAACGACGATCCGTATTGTTAGCGCGAGCGATAAATAAAATAATTGTTGCGGCTGCGTTTTCGTTAGCGTGTGGAATAGAGAGCGTAGATCGTGTCATAAGCGATATCGTGGCCTCCGTGACGAATCTCTAGGATATACCCTGCATCAATCATGACGTGATCTTCTGTGTGAGGCATTCTTGACTCTCCATTGCTTCTTCTTATTCAAGAATTTCTTGAAATGCCTTGAGAGTAAAGAAAACTCTCCTTCAGATAATTCTGAGCCTGAAGTGCTTGGCTCTAAAGTTTCTTCTTCACTATCTTTCTGTGCAGGAGCAGGTGAAGCAACTTTAACATTCCTTGAGCTGTCTGCCTTCAGTGCGACAAACTTCTCCTTGGATGAAGACCGACTCTTCTCTTCTTCAGCTTTTCTATAATTGATCTGTAGCTCATATGACATCAGCTTTTCGAAGAGGTTCTAAGGGTCAGTCTCTGCCAACTTTCCAAACTCCCTGATAGCACCGACTTTATTGTCATATTCCTTATCAGTGACCTTAAAAACTTATCATTTAGCTCTCCATTTGTAAAGACCCGACCATATACTCTTAGGCCGTTAATAATTTTGAAGAAATTTTCAAAGGTGTCTGTAATTGAGTCCTTTGGTCCCTGTCAGAATGCTTCATACTTTTGATTTAATAGGGGTCTTCTGTTATCCCTAACTTCTTCAATGCCTTCCATCAAGGTGATAAGGGACTGACACATTTTCTTTGCAGATTGGCAGTGAATCATATTCTACAGCATAGAATCATTGACCGTACTTGCTGCAATATTTTTAGCTTTCTTGTCCAACGAGACAAGTGCAATCACATCTTTATCCAGATCCATCAATTTCTTGGGAACCTTTTTGGTAGGATCAATAGTGGAGATGGTCATTGGAACATAAGGACCTTCTTCAACAATCATGAAGATCCTTGGATCCATAGCTTCCATGAAGAACTTAATACTTTCTTTCTACATGGGAAAGTTAGTCTTTGTGCACAGAGGAAGCTTTGCAAAATCCTTGGCCTTGTCCATGCTTGGATTACTCAAAAGACAACTTTGGGGGAGATCTGTTCAAGGTGTTAACCTTCTTATTAACAACCTGCCTCTGATACCAATTGAAAATGTTTTAAGTTGTCTTACCTAAATCACCTAGAGGGGGTTGAATAGGTGAGTTGTGCGTCTTTTGTGGAATAAAAAATTTAACGATCTATGCACAGAATTATAGTGGTTCCCCATCCTTGGGTACATCCACTTTCCAATCACTGATCTAGCAAAGCACTAGACTCGGCTACAAAACTAATCTCGGATTGAAAACAATCCTACACCTTGGAACAACGTTCCTACAACTTGATCCGAAAACTGGATCTACACTCAGAAGATAAAACTTCCTACAAGAACTCGGAGAAAACAACTCCTACAACTCGGAGAAAGATCTCCTACAAGAATAGAATAAAATAGAAAATACAAATAGTGATTTGATCTCAGATCTGAAATATTTCTGCCTGTTCTTCTTTCTTTTGAACCTTGCGGATTTATCATAATTTGTTGAAGAAGAATCATCAATATCTCTGGATCTGAAAATCTCTGGACTCACACGATAAAGTAGAGGATCTATCATTGACAATAATCTCGATCTGTGAATCAATCTTTTCTGAATCAATCTGAATCGAAAGTGCCTTGGCGATGAAGATGAAGATCTGCGGCTATCGATTTGGAAAGAAAAATTGGATTCAGAAATCTTGGAATTACTTCTTGCGGCGGCTTGTAATTCTTCTTAATTCTTCTTAGGGTTGGTCGAAAATGACAAGAACTTATATAAGATCACCATAACGGTCATAATATTCATTAATGATATCCACGTGTACCAATCACACATTAATGATGTTTGAAATACATGTTTGTCTGGACTTAGAAATTTTCAGAAAAACAGAACGGGTGTTCTCGAGAAGAAGTATAGTACTCGAGAACAAATGAATTCTGTTCTCGAGAACAATAAGGAAGTTCTCGAGAAGAAGACTTAGAGAAACATAATGTGGAGGAAGAAAATAGTATTCTCGGGAAAGAAGTAAAGTACTCAAGAAAAATTGTTTATAGTTCTCGAGAAGAAGTATTTTGGTACTTGACAACAAAAGGCTGTCTTGAGATAAATACTTAGAAAAATATGTGGAGGTGGAAATCTGCAGTCTCGAGAATGAAAAGAAGTATTCGAGGAAAATGATGTTTTGTTCTCGAGAAGAAACATCCTGTTACTCGAGAACAAATAGTCATCTCGAGAATAAAAGTCTACCTCTCGAGAAAAGTACTCTGGGTCTCGACAAATACCTTCTGCATCCTGAAAACAGAAGATAGTCTTCTCGAAAATAATATTTGTCTTCTCGAGAAAAAGGCTTAGAAAAATATTTGTCTGGAAAAGAAACATCCCGAAAAGAAATGTCATATATTACTCGAGAACAAAAGCCCTTCTCGAGAACAGCATGAAGCTTTCTCGAGAATAACTTCTGTTACTCGAAATGAAAATAAGTCTTACTCGAGAATAATCATACATCCTTCTCGAGTACAAATATAGTAGTCGAGAAAAAGACTTAGACTTTTTCTGAAAAACATAAGACTTTCATTCTTCATAAAAATCAGCATCCATCTTTTCTCTTGCCCTTAGTGCTTGAAAAAGGAAGTGTGTCTCAATAGAGAGGCTACACATGAGTCAACACCATGGATCACACAATGAGAGAATACATTCTATGGTCCTGTGTTTGGAGACTCATTGTAGACTTACATTAGTCTACACTTAGCAGGTAAGTCCTGTAAACACTTAACAAAAAGAGCATCAAATACAAACTTAATTCATCTTAGTCTAAGGGTGACTTCATACAAATCTGGGTATTGTGGATGCAATACCCAACAGAAGGGTCCTTCTTTAACTGTGACGTAAATCCTAGGATCAGCAACTTCCATGAATAGTCTGACCCTTTCTTTCCAGAGACCAAAGCCTTCCTTTCTACAGATTGGTAATTTCATGGCTCCCAGTTCCTTTTAGATTACATCAGACCCTATTCTTATATCTTACAGCTAACCTTGGACATATACTCAGATTGTTAGATCCCTTTTGAGCAACCTCCCTCTGATACCACTTGAAAGTTATTTAACTTAAGGTTAGCTATTCACCTAGAGTGGGGGGGGGGTGAATAGGTCTTTGAAATTTTCTTAGTCTTTATGTTGTTTTCCATTTTATGTGATCTAGATCTTGTCCTTAGAACTTGCAATATAAAAGAAAACAAACAACACATCCAAACACGGAGTTGTTTATAGTGGTTCACCAATTAGGTACATCCACTTTCCCTCCCACCTATCCAACTTTATTGTTGGACTAGGCATAAACTCCACCAATATGCTCCACAGAGCTTACACCTCAATCCCTTAGCATTACACTCAGGTTCTCTTCAGAACCCTACCTCAGAACCATAAAGGTTCCTACCTTAGATCCCTGCAGAGCTCCTATAGCTCAGTAGTCCAATGACCACCTACCTCAGCCTTATCTCTAAGGCCTACAGCTCAGGCTTTTTAGCACTATAACTTTAGGCATAAGGCCCTACTCTCAGAGTGTTGCACCACTCCTACAACTCAGTACCCTTCTAGGTAATTACCTCAGTGCCCTTCCAGGCACCTACAGCTCAGCCTCCTCTAAGGCCTACAATGCAGTGACACACTTGTCACCTACAGCTCAGTGTCTCACCAGTCACCTACCTCAGCCTTATTTCTATGGCCTATTACTCAGGCTGGGAGGACAGCCCTACTCTCAGATCCACACTTGGATCCTACCTTAATACCCAGTAGGGAACCTACCTTAGTGACTAATTAGTCACCTACAACTCAGGTCAAAAGACCATATAGCTCAGATTCAGATAAACTGAATCCTACAGGAATTTATACAAGATAAAATAAATTTGGAACAACTGACTCAGAGATAAATCTCTGAGTCTACCTTACTGGACTGAGCAGATATCAGTCCAGTCTACTTTCTGTAGAAGGGATGAGTCTTCTTCTACAACCACTGTTTCTTTGCTGCACAGGCAAATAACTCTCTGCTATTGAAGGCTGACTGCCCTTCACACAACTATCTCCTTGCTGATCCGAAGAATCATCTGCCTTGTTCTTCAAAGAACAATCTTGCTTAACTGAGAAGAGCTTCATCTATCTTTCTCTGCCTTACTCGCTTGCTCTGCTAGACTTTGCTTTCAAGCTTATCAGAGAAGATGAAGTTCAACCACCTTTATTTTTGTTTATTCTTTGTGTGTTCTGTGTATGTTCTCCGTAACCCTAATCCCCTTTTTTTCACCTTTGTATATGTGTTGATTTGAATCAACGACACAATTTGAGAGTGGGCCCAGCCAAGGATGGTGAGTGCCACCTTCATCAGAAAAGGACAAATATAGCTTTCGACGCTACAACAGCTTTTCCACAATGACATGAACTATTTTGACTTTGTCGACTTCTGGTGATGTCAGCAGTGGTCATCCTATGTTGCTGTAACTTTCCCGTAACGACACGAGATACTTTGACTTGTTGACTTTTGATGATGCTAGCAGTGGTCATCACCATCTAGACTTATAAAAATTCCAGGACATCATTAAGCATTGAGTGATGTTAAGTCACTCAACGCCATCTATCTTGGCTCTTCATTAGAAGCATTGAGTGAACCTGCCTCACTCAATGCTTCAGGACTTAGAAACATTCTGCTGGCTTTGTCTCAGCGGTTCCTTCTCAACTGTCCCAGTGGTTGTTCTTCACAGCTGAGATTATCTCCTGTCTCATCTATTTCTTCTCAGTGATCTCAAAGTTTTCTTTTTCTCACCTGAGACCGTCTCTTATCTCAGCAGTCTCAATGTTTTCTTCTTTATTAGAAGCTTGAGTGAACATGCTTCACTCAATGCTTTTGGACTTAGAGAAATCTAGCTTGGTTTGTCTTAGCGGTTATGCTGAGACATACTTCTCAATTTTCTCAGCGGTTTTGCCTTAGTCAAATTTTCTGGCTTTAGTTCGACGAATGTTGAATTGCATTCGACGATTGGTGGGCTGAGCTCGACGAATTCTGAATCACAAGCTTGTGAATTTAGCTCGACGAACGGTTAGCTCAGCTTGGCGAAAGGTGAGCGGAGCTCGACAAATTCTGAATCCCAAGCTTCTGAATTTAGCTTGACGAATGATGAGCTGAGCTCGACGAAAGGTGAGCTGAGCTCGACAATTTCTGAATCTTCCAGCATACTCTTAAAATTCACCTATCCAATCATGAACAACCTGCATGCATGAATTAAAGCACATATTAAATACATTATGTTTGTATGTCATTGACCGATTTAACTTCTTACAAATCTGGGACATTGGGATCAATAGACCCAACAATCTCCCCCTATTTGAAGAACTCAAAACTTTACTTGATCAATAATAAAGATCATTGACATACAGAACATATAAAAATTAAAACTGGAAATGTTACCACATTTCTCCAGCCTATGGAGAATTACTTACTCCCCCTGGCATGCTGCCCAGTCTCAAGCCACATTTCTCCTAGGTGAGCCACCCTTACTGTTCTAATGATGAAGCAACTTAAGCTCCACAACACCAGTTGGCTTTGAGCTTCCTGTATCTTGGCTTGGTCATATTTCAACCCCTTTTTGACTTCTGTAATAGGGAGATTTCTGTGGAGTTTTTATACCCATATCTGTCTAGGCATGATCCCATTGCAGCTGTTGGGCTTGCTCCCCCTCAACAATTGCTTCCCCTTTTTGCATAATTATCTTTAGGAAGAACATGTATTCCCTGCAAAATAGACAATACAACATATGGTAGAGGAGAGAATTGAAGATATACAAGATTCAACATATCTAATTCAAATTTGAAGGTGTTGAACTTGACTTCATCTAGTGGCTTAGTGAAGATATCATCCACTTGCTTGTCTATGGAGACAAACTCAAGACTGATGTCTTCCATTTCCACATATTCTCTAATGAAATGATACCTAATTTCTATATACTTAGTTCTGCTATCGGAGACAGGATTCCTAGCTATAGAAATTGCACTAATAGAATCACAAAAGTGTGAAGTTCTACTTATCTGAATGTTGTAGTCCTGAAGTGGATGCTGCATCCACAACAACTGAGCATAGAAGCTCCCGACTGAAATATACTCTGACACTACAGTTGAGATTGCAACACTCATTTGCTTCTTGCTACTCCAAGAGACAAGCCTTCCACCTAAAAATTTACAAGAGCCAGAAGTGCTCTTCCTGTCCTCCTTGCAGCCTGCAAAATCTGCATCTGAATAGCCAATTAGTTGAAACTCCCCATTTCTAGGGTACCATAGGCCAAGATCTGAGGTGCCCTTAAGATATCTCAAGATTATTTTCATAGCAGTGTAGTGAGATTCTTTAGGGCAGGCCTGATACCTAACACAGACACATGTTTCATACATAATGTCAGGCCTACTTGTAGTGAGGTAGAGAAGGGAGCCAACTATACCTCTATACAAAGTTGGATCAACAGGTTTCCCTGGATCATCTTTGCCTATAGGCATACTTGAGCTCATGGGAGTTCTCATGGTGGAAGCATTCTCCATACCATATTTCTTGACTAGCTCCCTGGTGAACTTTGACTGGGATATGGATAGATCATTATCAGTCTGTCTTACTTGAAGTCCTAAGAGGAACTTCAGTTCATCCATACTACTCATCTCAAACTTCCCCTGCATAAGTTTTGCAAACTTCATACAGAGATTGTCATCAGTAGAGCCAAATATTATGTCATCAACATAAATCTAGACTAGGATGATCTTGACCTTAGATTTCCTTAGAATTAGGGTCTTGTATATCTTCCCCCTTGAGAATTTGTTCTCAATGAGGAAGGTAGACAAGGTCTCATACCATGCTCTAGGGGTTGCTTGAGCCCATATAGAGCTTTTCTAAGTCTATACACAGCAGTATGAGAGTTAGAATCTACAAAACCTAAAGGCTGTTCTATATAGACCTCTTCTTTCAAATTTCCATTTAGGAAGGTTGACTTCACATCCATCTCGAAGACATTGAATCCTTGGAAGGCTACAAATGCAAGGAATATTCTGATGGCTTCTAACCTTACAACTGGGGCAAAGGTCTGATCATAATCAATACTCTCTTCCTGTCTGCACCACCACCTGAGTGGACTGAAGCTCAAAAGAAGGCTAAGATTGTTGATGCCAGAGCAATGAATATTCTGGCCCAGACTATGTCAGATGACATATTCCAGAAACTTGCTGAATACTCCCCAACATAGGAAATCTGGGATTCTCTCAATGCTATGGTAGCAAGATCTGCAGATGAAAGAAAAGATAGGAGATCACTTTCGATCTCTTAGTATGAGAACTTTAAGAAGGAAGAATCAGAATCAGTTGCTGATATGTACAATAGACTCAGCCTCATAATCAATGAGCTGAAATCATTGGACAAGAATATCACATTGATAGAGATAAATGACAAGATCCTTATGTGCTTCCCTAGCACATGGGATTCAAGGATCTGGCCAATCAAATAAGCCAGAAGACTCAATGAAATATCTACAGAGACCTTGTTGGGCAAGTTCAAATCTTATGAGCCGCTCATCAAGACAAGAGAAGCTGAACACAGAACCTCTTCATCAGTAAGTAAAGAGCAAAGCGTTGCTTTCAAAGCAAGTGATGAAGCTGAAGCCGTTCCAGACAATGAAGATCTATTGAGTCTCTTGGCTAAGAGATTTATAAGATGATAAGGAAGGACTTCAGGAGAAGATCAGTCAGGAATAATGATAAGCCAAGGTATGACAAGACTCATACTAAAGAGATTGCCTGTTATGTGTAACGTCCCCTGGGCCATCCGTGGGCCTCAGCCCACTAGGCCTCCATAAGACCATTACTGGGCTACAGCCCAAGCACCCCAACCCCTCTCCCTCTACAGGCGGGTTGTTGGTGGCCGCAACCTCCCTTTGATGAGTGAAATTCTCCCATTAAGCGGACAACACGGGGACTTCCCAGGAGGTCACCCATCCCAGGACTTCTCCAGCCCAAGCACGCTTAACTATGGAGTTCTTTCAACTCTCATCACCCACCATGCCTAATCCACCAACAGAGCGGATCTCTAATGCAAAATATGCCGGGGACGGACTCAATCGACCCGAAGGTTCCTCTTGAACCTTGGCAACCCAAACCCCTCTCATTTGAGTGTTTGGTGCCCAAAAACTAGAAAAGAAAAGATGCTAAGACACGCATCCTAAAAACTGAGAGGAGAAGTGTCGTTACCTTCCGACTCCTCTTCCTAGCCATGGTAAAATAGCCGGATGAAAACCTTTGCAATGATCTAGACTCCAAGGATCTGGACTCGGCTCGCGATTTGGAGCACCGAAGCCTCTCCAACAGCCGGATCTCCACTTCACCATCCTCCTTGCTCTCCCTTCTCTATAGAACTTAGAAAGAGAACCACTCAAAAGAAATAAGGGTTTCTAAGGGTTCAATCCCGAGTATATCCCATCAGGAATAACCCCCAGCCGTTGGATCCCAAAATAAAGAAACGAACGGCTTTGATTCGGGCCTGAAAAGCTAAACCTGGGCCGGACACGGCCTGGCACACGCCCGTATCTAGGGCCATGTCCCCCATTCGCCATCAAAACTGACGCGCCTGGAACAGCACACGGGCATCCGACATGCCCGTGTTCTTCCTGACATGCCCGTGTCCCAACTAACACGGCTGTGTGGTCGGCCGTGTGCCTCCATCGACACAGCCCCGAAAACAACCCGAGAACTACACGGGTACTGGACACGCCCGTGTCCTTACCCATGTCTACCTCAACACACCTGGGCTCCAGGCCGTGTTCATGCCTCGACACCTGACACGGCCTTGGACACGCCCGTGTCCTTGGCCGTGTGCCTTGTCTCGACACCTCGTTGAGTGATGTCTCGACACTTCGTCGAGCGAAGTTCATCGACTGACTGACAGGGCCTTAGACACGCCCGTGTCTTAGGCCGTGTGCCTTGTCTCGACACTTCGTCGAGCGATGTCTCGACACTCCGTCGAGCGAAGTTCGTCGACTGACTGACACGGCCTTGGACACGCCCGTGTCCTAGGCCGTGTGCCTTGTATCGACACTTTGTCGAGCGAAAATCATCGACTCCCTGCGCCGATAGTCGACACGGGCTCGACACGCCCTGGGATATGCCCGTGTCCCAGGCCGTGTTCCCCCTGCCAGAAACCAAAATTTCCCACAAATTAGGCCAGAAACGCTGGTCGTTCCTCTACAAATTTTGGGGCATTACATTATGGATGCAGGAAACATGGGCATATACTTCCAGAATATCCAGAGAACTAGAAGAAAGAGAAGAAGAAGGAGAAGTACTCTAAGAAGTATACTCACAAGCCCTCCTCTAGCAAACACAAGATGAAGGAGAGGGGCTTTGTTGCTGAAACATGGAGTGTATCTGAGGATGAATTTTCATCCAACTCCAGTGAGGATGAAGAAGAAGCTAAGGCCAGAGAGGTCTACTTGATGACAATCAATGCACCATACAACAACTCTGAATCTGATATCTCGAAAGCTGAATCTGAATCAGAAGAAGATCAGATAATTTCTTCTTTTGATTTTACTTTAGAACAATTCAAACCTGAATTTAAACTACTATGCAATGATTTAATCAAATCTGAGAAGGAAATCAAATTTCTCAGCGAAAAATTAATTGATTATGATAATTTATTTTCTGAAAACATAAATCTTAAAGAAGATTTAAAAACTGCTAATGATAAAATACTTTCTTTAGAAAATAAATTAAGAGAGGCTAAGCTGTTTGAAGAATCCCTTAATGGGATAAGTATTAAATTGATGGATATCACAAGCACAATGAATGCCAGGATAAATGTCAAACTGGACTTGGGAGCTTCATCTAGTCAACCTCCATTATTATAAAAAACATATTATCTACTCCTATAAAGTTTGTATCTGCTAAAGGAAAAGAAGTATTACAAGTTACAAATAAAGATACTAAAGCTTTACAAAAGAACAAGCCTAAACAAACTAAACATTTTCATAAAAATTATGTTCCACAAAATTCGTCGAACCAAGATCGACGAAACCAGTATCATTCGTCGAACGGCGATCGACGAACTCTGAACCTAGAGTTTGGGTACATCTACTCAATTGCGGGTGCTCGATGAAATCAATATGATTCGTTGAATAGAGATCAGCAAACGTGGAACACAGATAGTGAATACTATCATTCTGTGAACCGAGTTCGACGAAATTGGTACTTTTTGCCGATTGAAGCTTGAGGAAATCAACTTAATTCGTCGAACCCAGAATTTGTTAACAGAAACTTCAATCCTTTTAAAACTCTTAATCAAGCTAAAACTTTTATTAATCCTTTTACCCAGTGGATCATTCCTCCTAGGAGATTTCATCCACTAGGTTATAAGGATTAGCCTGATTGTTCCAACATTTCTAGTTATGATTATGTGAGTAAAGAAGGACACAAGGTTACCTGGGTCAAGAAAACCTAACCTATTTTTATGCAGGTGAAGAACTATCTCCTCCTCTTAGACAACCATCCACTGTTATTGCAGACACACCTTCTACTCCCATACCTCCTACCTCACCATCTCGACCACCATCTCCTCCACACTCACCAATCCATATTTCTGAGGATACACCATCTCCACCTCCTCAATCACCTCTACCATCATATCTTGATGACATACCATCCACTTCTCCTCATACCGATCCACAACTGTCATATCAAAATTTTGATCTACTATCATCTCCATCTCTACAACACACTCCACAACATTCACCTATACAGGATATCTTCCCTGATCTCATCCCTCCATCAAATATTCCGCCAATATTTCCAACCATCCCACATTCAGACATCCCTAAAGCCTTCTCAATCTATTCCACATGTGGAAACAGATCGACCTCTACTCCCTCTACTTCTGATCCAATGTAATTGGATTTCTCTGACATAGCCAATGACCTTTTAAATTCATTACACCCACACTTAAGAAGCTCATAGATGAGGTTATTGCCCCTCTTGCTGCTTCTATTTCCATTCTTTCCGCTCAGCTAGCTTCCTCCTCCACTGTCCCTTATTCTAGGGGCCTGGGTTCAGGTCTCTCTGAATCCAGGCAGGGGGAGATGTTTTATGAAGAAGCTCCAGCAGTAGCAGCAACTCCAGCAGCAGCATTTCCAGCAGCAGTAGCAGTTGAATTTTTTTATGATACTGTAATGATTTGTATATCAGAAGAGGCAGCAACAAAAATCATCACTGTTGGTGATTTTATCATTAATCCCATAGTTTATATTCCTTCATTACTATATTCTTTCGATACAGTTTATAGCAACAATTTACCAGTTTTTGCATATGATTCTTCTAAAGCAATAATATGTTACACTGCCCCAATAAGTCCTATAGTTTTGGAACAACTAAGGACAAGCTTTACAGTTATTGAGAATATAATACACCAAGTGACTGATATAGAGCCAAAGGATTTCTCCCCACCAACATTTGCTTGGGCTGAATCCCCCATGCTAGATATGGATGATATTATTTTTGAAGACATAGATACAGTAAATACAAATATATAGGTTAATACAAAAAATATAGAGCCACAACCTCAGGCTGAAAAGGAAGATTTAGTTGTACAGCCACAGGCTGAAATAATAAATACAGATATACAGTCACAGGCTCCTCCAGCAATTTCTGCTGAAATGCTAAAAGTGATTGATGCTCTTTATGATAATCCAGCTAGTGAATCTGATGATGATGAAGAATCAGATGACTCAGAAGATTTTGGGTCTAAGAAGAGAAAGTATAAGAAGAAGGTTCCCTCCGGAGCTGCTCCTAAATCTTCTCCTACAGCAGATACCCCTTATTATATTCTGCACAATAGTAATCATACTCGAGACTCCCCTCACTAGATGAGGTATTCTAAGAATGAGCTGAAAGCTAGAAATAAGAGTAGGAGATACTCTCCACCCCCATAATATAGGAGAGGTCCTCCTCCTCCTCCAGCAGTAGGTTCTGCAGGAAGTGTTTCACAGTCTCAAAGGTCTACTTCCTCCTCTCAACATTCAGGATCCTCTTATCAGAAACAAGATAGACCATCTAGGTATGATTCTCACAGAATTCAAAGCAATCAACAGTGTTCCACTCAAGAGAGACCCCTTCTCCAACCTATGATCTAGAGTTGTATCCTAACTTCAGAATGGCCAGGTTTAATGAGCCGATAGCTCTCTCTAAAATTAATAAAGTAAAAGCTGAAGGGAAGGAATCTTCTCAATTTTCAATAATATCATCTTATAGAAAGAAGAATTTGGATAAGTATCAGGTAAAGAATCTTTTTAATGTTAATGAATATATGCATCTCCATCTAGAGGCAGTTGTGCCTAGAGCTACTTACCTGAAGATCATTGATTCTCAAGACTTGAATATGACTCAACAAGAAGCTGCAAATCCAACTAGGAAGTTGATCTTCACAAAACCTCCTTCAGACCCTTCTTCAGATGCTCCAATGAAAGATTTATAATTTTCTACTTATGCATTTTGAACTCTATTATTGTTGTATATATATTCACAAGGCATAATTATTTATATCTGCTGAAGTTCTATAATTCTGTCAGATATTTTTCTTGCTTTGTGATTTTCTTTATTTTTTATAGTGACCTCACCCAAATAGGGGGAGATTGTTGGAATCCTACTTATGATTTGAGCTAGGTTCACTATTAGGATTGATTAGATGACCCAACATGTATAGTATAGGGTCATAGGTTATTTCCAGGGTCAAGGTCAGCAGCATATACTTAGATTGTCAGTAACCTCCTTCAGAAGACTTTAGAGACAGAAGACTTCAGATGAAAAGCAGTTAGAAAGAATGCGAAAAAGTCATTCGACGATAGCTGAACTCAGCTCGACGATCGTCGATCTCAAATCGATGAACTCAGAGTTCCTTCTCTAAGTTAAGATCTATGAAAGTCTAGCTGATATCGACAAACTATAATCTCATATCAGAAATTCAGCTCGACGAAGGCCTATCTCAGTTCGATGAACTTGGAGCTCAGGTAGACAAAATCCTTGCTGCGTTTGATTAACTCCTTCCAGGTTCTGTTCAACTAAACTTCTCTACATTTTCTTAGTTCCACTATAGCAGTTTGATTTCAAATATTAAGACAGTAATACTCTAATAATTAATGCTCAATATTCTCAAGAATATTGCTGTTACCTAGCAACATTAATTATGGATTTCATAGAGTTATTACTCTATCAAATTTATTGAGACAGTTAGGGAAATGCATTCAAGATTAAATTAGTTGTTCCAACTCCCAAAAATTATGCAGATGATTTCAAGGAAAGAATTTAAATTCAAATGTTTTTGAATCTGTAATCAATATATAAAGTGATTTTCAGAAGATTACAAGGGTCGGTAATCAGTCAACAAGATAGAACAGTGTACAAAAAAGTGAAGAACACATCACAACCCTCATATACACAGAGGTCTTCTTCATCTACTTCAGGCTTTCAGGAGACAACAAATCAATATCAGTCTAAAAGCTTGCTGAAGAGCAACATCACTTTGAAGGCCTACACCCTGAAGCAAAGCTTCCACTCCTGATCAGATCCATAAAACTCAGGGGGAGCTTTGACATTATCAACAATCCACTAGTCTTCTCAGAGATTTGAGACAGAGAAGACAACATCATTTTCATTTTTCTTTTACTGTGTACAGGGTTTTAACTCCCTTCAAAAGTTAACCTTTTGATTCACGAGTCAACTAATCGAAAGACTTGGATTGGTTTTTGGGCACCTGATCAAAATCTCAAAGGGTTGCTAGATCACCCTTAGAAAATAGATTTTTTGGTGACAGGGCACCTGATCAAAAACCTGTGGTGGCAGGGCACCAGAGCAAAAACCTATAGTGTATTCCTGCTAGGGTGGTAGAAGAGTGGATGTACCTAGGTTTATTGGGGAACCAATATAAATTCCTTTTGTTGTCTGGATTGCCTTTACTTGCTTTATTTGTGTGCTGTGATAGTTTTCTTTTCATATATATTTATTCATCACCAACTTTAATTCCAATGTAAAAATAACTTAAAGTTTTTAATATACACTATTCACCCCCCCCCCCCCCCTCTAGTGTAAAGGTGATCTATCTCTCACTTTCAGAGACAATCTCCTTGGCTTGTCTTTTGACAAGCAACTTGCTCTTCTTCAGAGCATCAAAGATTAAACCATAATTGTCAATCAATTGATTGATATCTTCATTAGATTCTGAGCCATCATCATCACTGGATGAAGGAGTTTCAGAATTGGGACTAGTTTCATAATCAGATTCAGAGGAGGAAAGAGAATGAATTTTTACCTTATCTGGACCAGGCTGGTCCTGGTTCGACTATTCATCTGTCATAGCCATATGCCCATAATAGCCCTTATCATCTTCATCCACCTCAATGTCACTATCTGAGTGTGACAGAGGGGCCCTAATTTCTATCCTTGCAGCTAGATAGTCCTTATCCGTATTAGTAGCAATAGCAATAAATAGCCCAATGTAGGATTCATATTCTTCTTCTTCAGAATCTGATGTTGCTGAGTCATTTTGACTCAAGCTCTTCTCATTCTTGGCAATGAAGGTCTTTTCCTTCTTTCCCTTTTGGTGGTGATGTTTCTTCTCACCAGAATCTTTTCTCTTATTGGGCAGTCAGCTATGACATGCCCAGGATTGCCACAATAATAACAAATAATTTTAGAAGAACTATATTTGTTAGGTTTGGAGTCATACTTGTCTCCTTTGGAGAACTTCTTCTCAGATTTGTGGTGATCCCTCTTATTTTGTGAAGAGGAGGAAGGTTTGTTCTTCTACTGCCTCCTCATCATCTTCTAGAACTACCTATAGAAGGCATCAAACTCCCCATCTGATATGTTGCTATCACATAAACTTGACTCAAAGCAGTCTAAGTCAGCAGTCCTTCTTGGTGGAGAAATAATCCTCTCCTTGTACTTCTTAGAGCTATCAGCCTTGAAGTCCACTTTCCTTTCCTTGTCCTGAGACTTGATGGTGGTCTCCTCCTCCTTTCTGGCAGTTAGCTGCATCTTATAAGACAATAACTTTCCAAACAAAGTGTGATGAGGAGTTTCAGCAAGCTTGGACACCTCTCTAATTGCACAAATATTTGTGTCCCAATCTCTAGTTAGTGATCTAAGGAACTTGTCATTCAACACATAATTACTGAATACCCTCCCATAGGTCCTCAACTTATTGACTGTTCTGAAGAACGTTTCATAGCACTCAGCTATGCTGTCCTTTTTGCCCTTCCTGAAGGCCTAATATTCCTAGTTGAATAGGGATTTTCTGTCATCCCTAACCTCTTCAGTGCTCTCCATATAGATAATTAGTGTGTCCCATATTTCCTTGGAAGTCTTGTAGTGGACAAGATTCTGGAATGTGGAATCATCAATGGCACTCGTAATTATGTTATATGCCGTCTTGTCCATTATTGCCAGAATGACCTCATCCTTGGTCATCTCAGAATACTTCTTAGGAGTTTGAACACTGGCATCTAGGAGAGAAATCTTCATAGGGATGAAGGGCCCTTCCTGAACAGTAATGAAGATCTTATGGTCAGAAGCTTTCATGAACAACCTGACTATTTCATTCCAGATACTAAAATTTTTATACCTATAGATTGGAAGCTTCATTGAGCTCAACTCCTTATGGTTCTCTCCAGAACCCATAAGGATATTCTTAAGCTACTACATGAGATCAGCTAAGAATGTTAAGTAATTTTTTTGAGCAACCTCCCTCTGATACCACTTTAATGTCTTTGTTTTCAAGAGTAGATAAATGTTGGGTACATTGGAAATTGTGTACCTGGTTTGGAGAAGCTTCGCCTAACTCAATGATATACATCAGGTTGTATTTGATAGTGTATTGAGTTTGTTTGTGCAGGCAGAAGAATGTAGAAAATATTCTAAGTACAAAAGTGTCGAGACAAATATTTTGTGTCGACACCTTTGAAGGAGCTGTGTAGAGACAAGAAGCAAGTCTGTGTCGACACACAGGACTTGTGTCAACACATTCTACAAAGGTTGTGTCGAGAACTTGATAAAGAGTTATGTCGACAGTTCCTGAAGTATGTCGACATATTCTACAAAAGCTGTGTGTCGAGAACTTGATGAAGAGCCGTGTCGACAATTTTCTGAAGTATGTCGACACATTCTACAAAGGCAGTGTTGAGACTGAATGAAGAGCTATGACAACAGTTTCTGAAGTTTGTCAACTACACCAAAGGAAGTGTGTCGACACCCGGGTATTTGTGTCAACACATACTTCATCTGTGTCAAAACATACTATTCTTATGTCTCGACACATTCAGCTGAGTTAAATAACTCAAGTGCCAACTCTCAAGACTGAAGACTTGACAGCTGCCAGAATTATCACGGCTTATTAGACATGTCAGAACTGTCAGATGTCAGTCAACTACAGGATCAGCCGATTGCCTCTGATGTGAACTATAAATAGAGTCGAGCTATTAGAGAAAATAATCAATAGAAGATAGAGAGAAATTAAAATGGAGTTCTCCAAGAAGAATTCACGGAATCCTGTACAGCAAGAAGATTCTGATTCAAAATCAGAGAAGGGGATTACTTCACAACAGATATATTAGAGATTGCAGATTTAATTCTGCAAAGTGGAAGAAGCTGGATCTACACCAACTTCTCAAGAAGATTCAACCTAGGTTCTCTCTTTCAAGAAGCTTTGAATAAGCTAAGTCAGGTTAAATCAGATTCATTACAGCAAAGAACAGGAGAAAGCAGATCCATCAAGATCTGATCAAGATTCCCTCATCTCTCTCTGAGTGAAGGAAGGGACATCTTCTTAATCAATTTTCTATAGGATCTATTTTAGATCAGAGTGTAAGAGATTTCAATCTCTGAGTTGTAAGCCTGTAACCATAAAGGCTGAGGTAGGGCTGTTTGCCTGAGGTAGGAGATTAAGTTCTCTGAGCTGTAGGCCTGGTGATAAAGGTTAAGGTAGGGCTTGATTGCCTGAGTGGTAGGAGTGTGGATTCATTCTGAGGTAGGGTTCTTGGGAAGAGCCTGAGTTGTAGCACTTACTGAAGTGTGAGCTGTAGGAACCAGTTTGGGTTTTGAGTTGTAAGATCTGAGGATCTAAGAAGGTGGAAGGAAGTTAGGGTGAATCTAATATACTGCTAGATAGGCGAAGGGAGAAAGTGGATGTACCCATCATTTGGGGAACCACTATAAAAATTGTGTGTATGTGATTGGATAATTATGTGTTGTGATAGCTGTAGAATTTATAACTATGCTATGACTCATCTATTAACTGCCTACGTGATTTGGAATTGAACTTATTCACCCCCCTCTAGGTTTTTAGACTTTCTTGAAACTAATTCTTTCAAGTGGTATCAGAGTCAGGTTACTCAAAATTAGACTTAACAGTCTGAGTGTATCTCCAAGACAGTAATAAGATAGCCAAGATGGGTTCAGGTGAAAATCATAAAGAACTTGGATCCATGAAACTTCCCATTTGTAGAAAAGAAACCTTTGGCATATGGAAAGAGAGGGTCAGATTATTCATGGAGGCATCTGATCCAAGAATTTATATCACAGTTCAAGAAGGACCTTTCATTCCTATGAAAACATCTGTTCTAGATGCAAATCTGAAAACTCCAAAGAGTTATTCTGAGATGACCAAAGATGAAATCATCTTAGCCACTTTGGATAAGAGGGCACAGAACATAAATATTAGTGCCATAGATGATTCTACATTTCAGAATTTAGTCCACTACAAAACTTCAAAGGAAATGTCAGACACTTTGATTGTCTACATGGAGTGGACAAAATAAGTAAGAAAGGACAGAAAATCCATGCTCAATCAATAATATGAGAGTTTTAGACAAGTCAAGACAGATAACATAGCTATATGCTCTGAAAAGTTCTTCAGAATTGTCAATGAGCTGATGACTTATGGAAGAGTCTTCAACACTTATGAACTTAATGACAAGTTTCTCAGATCATTAACCAAAGATTGGGATACCAAGGTCTGTGCCATCAAAGAAGTGACCAGACTTGCTGATACTCCCCCATCAACTTTGTTTGGAAAATTATTGTCCTATGAAATTCAGTTGATTGCCAGAAAAGAAGAGGAAAAGAGCAGCATGTCTTATGGCAAAGATAAGTCAGTGACCTTCAAAATTGAAGCTATAAAGAAGGGCAGGAGAAAAACTCCTTCTCCTCCCAAAAAAGTTACTAATACTGAGTCAGAAAGTTTAGATACAAGCACAACAGATGGCCATAATTCTGATGAGTAGCTTGCTGTCTTTTCTAGGCAATTTCAGAAGTTCCTGAAGAAAAAGAACTAGAGAAGGCCTTCCTTTTTCTCTTACTCCAAGGATGACAGTTACAAGGGAAAGAAGAAAACCTCTAAAGAGGAAAGGTATGGTTCTAAACCTGGTAAACAAACTTCTACTAAAATTATTTGTTATTGTTGTAGCAAGCCAGGACATGTTATAGTAGACTATCCTGTCAAAAGAAAGGAGTCTAGTGAGAAAAAGAAACACCAGCATAAAGGCAAAAAAGAGAAATCCTTTGTGGCCAAGAAGCAAAAAAGCTGGACTGACTCTTCTTCATTAGAGTCAGAAAATGAAGAGGATGCTGAGGCCTACTTTGGGTTGTTCTCAACTGAGGAAGATTCTGTAGAAATAGAATTCCTGCAGTTGCTGGATGGTATCAATAAAGTAGAAGACAACCCATGCATAGGGCTGATGGCTATAGCTGAGAATGGATACAGCCAGGAGCAGCCTGGTCCTAGCAAGGTACAGTCTTCACCTCCAGTATCAGATTATGTTACTATCCTAGAGTCAGAAGCATCTTCATCAAGAGATAATGGTGTCTCTGAATATAAAGGAGACATCAATCAACTGATTGATGATTATGGAGATCTCCTGCAAGCCTTTAAGGAAAGCAGGCTCCTAGCCAAACAACTGGCAAAGAAAATGCCAGTTTGAAGTAGGCTGCCTCAGACTCAGCAAAAGTGCTAGATCTTAAGCTAAAAGAAATTAGCAAATTGAAGAACATAACTGTTATTCAGATGGATACCATTACTTTCAAGAATAATCATATTAGAAATCTTGATAGTAGACCCTAAAAGGAGAGGGAGCTAGTGACCAAGTTCTCAAAACCTAGTTCTGTGTTACCTTTGATAGATTCCTTCTCTTCCCAAAATGGTAAGAATGGTTTAGGTTTCAAAGGAAGAACAGGAGTTGACAATTCCAAAAGAAAAGGCAATGCTCTAGCTCAGCCACTTGCTTCCAAGCCTCAAATTTCTTTTAAAAAGGTGGTTCAACCTTCTAACAGGTATGACCATGACAATATTTATGGTCACTATAAGCAAGGCAGAAGAAATGGCAAGGGTGCTAGTGCCTATTTGGCAGCCCATGAGAAAACACAAATGGCTCAAAGTGGACCATTTGTGTTTGGTGTACTAGCCCCAACACTCAAGAATAAGGTATCAGCTGACTTACAAGGTCTGCCAGCTCATTTGCAAGGTAAGGGAAAGTCTATAAGAATAGACATAGGAATATCTAAAGCTATCAGGAGTATGCTTTCTGAAAAGAATGCAGCTGTAGATAGGGTTCAAGATATCCCAAGTACCTCTGCTGCCATACGTGTCCCTAACCAAGCTGTGGCTGAAAGACTTAAGAAAAGAGATGATGTACCAGCATGGTTGAGACCTGCAAACAACATTACAGTAAAGCCAGTTCTTAAAAGAAGGTACAATGTGCATGAGTGCTGGTGCTGTGGCAAGGTGGGCCACTATGCCATTGATTGCTGGCACAATGAGAGTGTCCAGAGAAGTAGTGGTGGCTTACCTGTCAGAAGAACTGCATGAAGGAATGTTCAGTTTAAATCTAACTTGCACCAAGGACCCAATCAGATTTGGGATCTTAAGGTTATATAATATATTTGTTGCAGGTAAGTCCAAGTGGCCATACCCCTTCATGGTATTTGGACAATGGATGTTCCAGGCACATGACTGGAACAATGAGCATGCTAAAGGAATACACTCCTATTAAGAATGGTCCCAGAGTTACCTTTGGGGGCTCAGAAAAAGGGGTAACTAAAGTTTTTGGTAAGATAACTAATGGCATAGTAACTATCACACAAGTAGCTTATGTGAAAGGTTTGAAACATAAACTTATAAGCATAAGTCAACTATGTGATTTGGGGTTTGACATTTCTTTACTCAATGATGAGTGTCAAATTAGAAGGTCAAGTGATCAAGGAATTATCTTGACTGGCAGTAGGAGAGGAAATGTTTACTGTCTGGACTTTGAGTATGAGAGTAAGGACACTCCTATATGACTAGTTGTAGATGAGAAAGTTTCTCATTGTGTCAAATGACACAAGAGGCTAGCTCACCTGAACTACAAGACCATAGGTAGACTCTTTAGTGAAGAGTTGGTGAGGAATGGTCCTGAAGTTAAGTGCTTTAAGGAGGGAATTTGCTCAGCTTGTCAAAAGGGCAAGAAGACTAGGTCTTCCTTCCAAAGTCTTGATACCAAGGACTCAGTGGGGTGTTTATATCTCCTGCATATGGATCTATTTGGTCCTATGCCAGCTCATAGTCTAGGTAGGAAAGTCTATACTCTTGTGGTGGTTAATGACTTTTCCAGGTTGGCTTGGGTATTCTTCTTAAGGACTGAAACCCAGATATTTTCCAGACTTTTGTCAAGCAAATTCAGAATGAATTTAACAGTTCTGTGGTCAAGATCAGAAGTGATCATGTGACTGAGTTTCAGTCTGAATGCGTGATAAAGTTCTGTGAAGGGCTTGGGATTCATCAAGAATTCTCCTCAACTAGAACTCCCTAGCAAAATAGAATTGCTGAAAGGAAGAACAGAACTCTAATTGAGGCAGGTAGGACATTGTTAAATGACACTTCTCTCCCAGAATATTTCTGGGCTGAGGCAGTAAATACTGCTTGTCATGTTATCAATAGAGCTTCCATCACTAAAAGCCACAAAAAGACTCCCTATGAGATTCTGAAAGGCAGAAAACCAAACTTTTTCTATTTTAAGATTTTTGGTAGCAAGTGTTATGTACTAAACAATGGTAAGTCTCGTTTGACTAAGTTTGCTGCCAAGTCCCAAGAAGGGATATTTGTTGGGTACAGCAACAATAGTAGAGCATATAGGATCTATAACTTTACTACACAAGTTGTAGAAGAATCTGTCCATGTTGTCTTTGATGAGTCTAAGTTAATTAACTGTGAGCTGCCAAGCAATTCTTCTAGTCTTGCTGGCTTAAAAGATAAGATGAACAATTTGACCATCAGGGAAGATAAACCAGCTAGCCAAGAGATTGAAGATGATGGATACTATCCAGGGGGAGCTCAAGACTTACAAGCTGAAAATGAAGAACAACCAGCTGAAGACATTGAGGTTCAACAAGCTGAAGAAAGATTGCCTCTAGCTTTTAGACAATTAAGAGATCATCCAACTCATCAAATCATTGGTGATGCAAGTCATGGTGTAATGACCAGAAGCAAGAGCTTGAAATCAACACTATGTTCAAGCTTTTTGTCTCAATTGGAACTAAAGAAGTTTGAAGAGGCTATCCAAGATTCATTCTGGATTGGTGCTATACAGGAAGAGTTGAACCAATTCAAGAGATGCAAAGTTTTGAAATTGGTTCCCAGACCTAAAGGATATAATGTGATAGGGTCCAAATGGATCTACAGGAATAAGCTAGATGAAAAGGACATTATTGTCAAGAACAAGGCCAGATTGGTAGCAAAAGGCAACAGGAAGGAAGAAGGAATAGACTTTGACCAGACCTTTGCCCTAGTAGCAAGGCTGGAAGCAATAAGACTATTCCTTACCTATGCATCCTATAAAGAATTCAAGGTCTTTCAAATGGATGTCAAATCAGTATTCCTGAATGGAGATCTAAAAGAGGAAGTATATGTGGACCAGCCATTAGGTTTTGTAGATCCTCACTTTCCTGATCATGTCTATAGACTTAAGAAAGCTCTATATGGGTTGAAACAAGCCCCTAGAGCATGGTATGGGACATTGTCTACTTTCTTTATTGATAATAAATTCTTAAGGGGGAAAATAGATAACACCCTATTCCTGAGGGAATCAAAGGGCAAGATCATCCTAGTCCAGATATATGTTGATGACATAACCTTTGGATCTACTGAGAACAACCTTTGCAGGAAGTTTGCCAAACTTATGCAAGGGAAGTTTGAGATGAGCAGCATGGGTGAGCTAAAGTTCTTCTTGGGACTTCAAGTAAAACAGACTGATGATGGCATGTCAATATCCCAGTCTAAGTTCACCAGAGAGTTGATTAAAAAATATGGCATGGAGACATCTTCCACCATGAAAACTCCAATGGGGTCAAGTATGCCTTTAGGTAAAGATGAGGCAAGGAAACCTGTTGATGAGTCTTTGTATAGAGGGATAATTGGCTCCTTACTATACTTGACTACAAGTAGGCCTGACATCATGTATGCTACATGTGTCTGTGCTAAATACCAGGCATGCCCTAAAGAGTCTCATTATTCTACTGCCCAGAGAATTTTAAGATATCTTAAGAGCACACCAGATCTTGATCTATGGTACCCTAGGAATATAAATTTTCTGCTAACAGGTTTTTCAGATGCAGACTTTGCAGGCTGCAAAGAAGACAAGAAAAGTAACACAGGTACATGCCAATTCCTAGGAGGAAGACTGGTGTCATGGAACAGCAAAAAGCAGACAAGTGTTACTATATCCACAATAGAGTCAGAATATATTGCAGCTGGAAGTTGTTGTGCTCAGTTGCTATGGATAAAAATCAATTGGAGTACTATGACATCAAGATAAGCAGAACTCCATTATATTGTGATTCTAGTAGTGCTATATCAATTGCTAGAAACCCTGTTTCATATAGTAGAACAAAACACATTGAAATTATATACCATTTTATTAGAGAACATGTTGAGAAAAAGGACATAACATTAGAGTTTATTTCTACTGATACTCAAATAACTGATATATTCATTAAACCTCTAGATGAAAGTAAATTCAATTACTTTAAAATTGAATTAGGCATGTTGAATCTGGAATAGGATGGCAGATTAAGAAAAATTCTACTCAACATATGACTAAGTAAATAAGTGTCGACACATAAAGTTGTCTGTGTCGACACTCAGAAGTTGGTGTCGATGCATAAAGAAAACTCTATTGACACTCAGAAATTAGTGTCGACACATAGAGTTGTTGACACTCAGATGTTGGTGTCGATACATAAGGTCGTCTGTGTCGAAACTCAGAAATGAGTTCCGACACATAGAGTTGTCAAGACCCTAAACTCTCTGTCGAGACTTTAGCAGTCTATGTCGACACAATCAAAATTGTGTCGACATACGAAACTCTAATTTCCGCACGCCTTTTGACATTCCTTGTTTCGAAAAGTATAAATAGGTAGAAAAGCGACCCTATAGACTACGCTCTCAGAAATCTCATGAGTAAACCATCTGTGTCGACAAGAGATTCTTCTCCCCTCTCTTCAACTTCACTTCTCTCATATCCAATGGCGCCTAAGTTGGACAACAACGTTAACGAAGGTTATGAGCTCGTTCGGGGGGCGTTCAATGCTGCTAAACAACAAATCAAGACGGTTGTGGATGTAAACTAGGAAGCTAGATTGGATTATTTGGTTTATGAATCGATAAGAATTTGGAAGAAGGAAGTTCTCGAATTCTATTCCAACGCTATGTTGAATTCAAAGGGGAACAAGATCAAGTCTACTCTTCATGGTGAAACGGTAAACATAACACTCAAAAGTCTGAGTAAATCCCTTTAACTTCCAAGGATAAAAGAAGAGACTGAGATTGATTCAAATTTGACTACTAAAGCCCTTAAATGGCGTGGGCTACCCTCAACCACAAACATTGGATCATCCATGACTAGGAAAGGGATGAACTCCAAAGGGAAGTTTCCGTCTGAGATTATTGGGAAGATTGTTCTCTGCAAGACTGGGGGGCATGATAGGATCTCTTCCCACATGTTCAGCCTCATGACAAGAGTCATATTCTAGGTGAAGACCGACTGGAGTGGTGTAATATTTAATAAGATTAAGGACAGTCTTAAGTAGCCAAATCTGGGCAGAATCTTAAGTCTGTATCTGGCAGCCAGCATACCTGAGGTACTTAATTAGATTGTTGGCTCAAAGATAAATCACATGAGGAGAATGGATATAAGAATCCTCTCTATATGGGACAGAGTATTGTCCAAGGAAGTCCCCACACCAAAGCGGAAGTCCAAATAGGTCACAACATCAAAGAGAGATACAGTGCAAGCCGAGGAGTCCTCTAGTGACTCAGAAGAGAGAATTGAATTCAGTTCTGATGAATAGACCACTAACCTACCTAGGATGTCTCCAACTCATACACCTAGAACTGAAGCTCAGATCCAGGGGGAGGCTATCCATCAGATAGATAATCCAAAGATATCAGTCCCTGAAGAAACTGTTATTGAAGCCCATCTAGACAGTGAGACTATAAACCTCACTATAATGGAAGTGGTTCATGACATCAACATAGCTGCCGACCCTTCTGAAAGAGAGGCACAAGATGTGCATATTCCTGATCTGCTAGAAAAACCTCAGGCTCCTGAGACTGAAGTAATTGAAGACATAGAAACTGACTTTCAAGGGGGAGCAAGAAGAAGTACACAAGGAAGATATGTCTATAGATGCGCCAATTGATACAAGGGTTGTGAGAAAGGCGCCAGACCTAGACCCAAGACTAGATGTAGATGTTCCAGGCACAACGGTGGAACTTGAGATATCCTCTGATTCTGAAGATGAGGATGCAGCATCAGTACTTAAGAAAAGAAAGTTTATGGAATTAAAGAAAAAGTGTTCTGGATATATGAAAGCCTTAAAACCTGGCTCCTCATCTACTGCTCCTACAGTAGATTTTAGTTCTCTCCTGGTACAGCTGCAAGTCAAACTTGATGAGCAAAGACTTGCACTACAAAAGTATGTGGATGAAAGCCACAAGGAATTACAGTTCAATCTGGCATAGGATATCAAATCTATACGAATTGAGGTAAACATGCTTAAGAAAGAAATGACAGATTGCTTCCATAAGAGAGGCCATGCTGTGGTGTATCTTGCCAAACAACAACAAACTACTAAAACTAAAGTTGATGATCTGGTTCTCAAGCAAGGGATTGTTCTCGAAAATCAGAAAAGACTAAATTAGAATTTGATGGAACTACATACCATCACTCTGACTAAAATGGATGAACAAACCACTGCCATAGAAAGAAATACAAACACCAAAGTATCAGCTACAAAAGCACAGATTAAACTGGATTTGGCAACTGTTGCTACTGCTATAAAAACTTACGAGTCTGCCATTTTTGCTCTAGTAAACAAGTTCAAAGACTACTACACAACTGAGAATTATCATATTACAGATCAAATAAGGTTTCAAAAGAAGGATCTCAGAGATGTTATTCATAGAGAAGTCATAAAGGGGGAGAGGGTATTAGTTCAATCTAGCTCTAAACATGCAAAATGGGTATCTAACAGTATCAAAGCTGCCTTGGGATATCCACCCTTATGTGATGATAATAACACTGTAGAATCTGGATCCCAATCTACGTTCTTAGAGGGGATGCAACATGAAGTAGCTCAAGTCATATATCCCCCTTCTGAGTTTGAAGAAATTCAAGAGGCTGTTCAGAATATGTACAACCCTCCACTGGATAAATTGACAGTAATTTGTGAGGAAGTAAACATGGCTGACTCAGTTTTACTGAAAGAGCAAGAGGCCGAAATATCCAAGAAGAGATTCAGAGAACAGGTTGAGGTTATGCTTGATTTTGAGAAATGGAGTCCTACCTCCAGAAGCATCATTTTAACTGCATGGAATGCAGTTGCTGAAAATCAATATGATAGGAGTAAGTGGTACTCCAAACAGGAATGGAATAAATATCTTGCATAATAATAGAAAATCTACAAATTCAGGAAGTACTTGAAGGTTGGAAGAATTCCTGCAAACTCCATAGAACCCTGCAAGTACTTCCCAAAACCATTCCATTACTTTGAAAGGCAAAAGCTGAAAGCTGCTCAACTTAAGGCCAAAGACATCAAAGGTAAGAAGCCTGTTTCTGATACTGAAGCTGAAGTCAAAGCTTCTATTCAGCCAGGCAAAGGGATTGCCATCAAGGAACCTGATCAACCTTAATTTTAGATTGACTAGGTTCTAGAAGGATTGTGTATTTTTTGGTTTCTCTTTTTTTTAAAAAAGGAAAAACATAAACCTTGTAATCTCACTTTGATTACATGAGAATGAAATTTTGGGTTGACAATAGTTTATATATCTATGTCTCTGAGTTGCATGATTTTCCTTATGTTATTTCATTTTGAATATTTTTGTGTAATATGCTACTCTGCTCTTGAATAATTTTGTTTGAAATGTCTGAATATATCATGCTTATCATTTTTGTTATATTGGTGTGTATCATTGACTATGTGTTATGACTTCTCCAAATTGGGGGAGATTGTTGGGTATATTGGAAATTGTGTACCTGATTCAGAGAAGCCTCACCTGACTCAATGATATACATCAGGTTGTATTTGATGGTGTATTGAGTTTGTTTGTGCAGGCAGAAGAATGCAGAAAATATTCTAAGTACAAAAGTGTCGAGACAATTATTTTATGTCGACATCTTTGAAGGAGCTGTGTCGAGACAAGAAGCAAGTCTGCGTCGACACACAGGACTTGTGTCGACACATTCTACAAAGGCTGAGTCAAGAACTTGATAAAGAGTTGTGTCGATAGTTCCTGAAGTATGTCGACACATTCTAAAAAGCCTGTGTGTCGAGAACTTGATGAAGAGCTGTGCGACTGTTTTCTGAAGTATGTCGACACATTCTACAAAGACAGTGTTGAGACTGAATGAAGAGCTATGTCGACAGTTTCTGAAGTTGTTAACTATACCAAAGGAAGTGTGTCGACACTCGGGTATTTGCGTCGACATATACTTCATCTGTGTCAACAAATACTATTATTATGTCTTGACACATTCAACTGAGTTAAATAACTCTAAGTGCCAAATCTCAAGGATGAAGACTTGACAGCTGCCAGAATTATCACTGTTTATTAGACATGTCAGAACTGTCAGATGTCAGTCAACTACTGGATCAGCCGGTTGCCTCTGATGTGAAATATAAATACAGCCAAGATATCAGAGAAAATAATCAACAGAAGATAGAGAGAAATTAAAGTGGAATTCTCCAAGAAGAACTCACAGAATCCTGTACAGCATGAATATTCTGATTCAAAATCATAGAAGGGGATTGCTTCACAGTAGATCTGTTAGAGATTGTAGATTTAATTCTACAAAGATGAAGAAGTTGGATCTACACCAACTTCTCAAGAAGATTCAACCTAGGTTCTCTCTTTCAAGAAGCATTGAATAAGCTATGTCAGGTTGAATCAGATTCATTACAGCAAAGAACAGGAGAAAGTAGATCCATCAAGATCTGATCAAGATTCCCTCATCTCTCTCTGAGTGAAGGAAGGAACATCTTCTTAATCAATTTTCTGTAGGATTTATTTTATATTTGAGTGTAAGAGATTTCAATCTCGGAGTTGTAAGCCTGTAACTATAAAGGTTGAGGTAGGGCTGTTTGCCTGAGGTAGGAGATTAAGTTCTCTGAGCTGTAGCTTGGTGATAAAGGCTGAGGTAGGGTTTTATTGCCTGCGTGGTAGGAGTGTGGATTCATTCTGAGGTATGGTTCTTTGGAAGAACCTGAGTGGTCGCACTTGTTGATGTGTGAGCTGTAGTAACCAGTTTGGGTTCTAAGTTGTAAGATCTGAGGATCTGAGAAGGTGGAAGGAAGTTCGGCCGAATCTATTATACTACTAGATAGGATAAGGGGAAAGTGGATGTACCCATCATTTTGGGAACCACTATAAAAACTATGTTTATGCTGTGATTGAATAATTGTGTGCTGTGATAGTTGTAGAATTTATAACTGTGTTATGACTCATCTATTAACTGCCTAAGTGATTTGGAATTGAACCTATTCACCCCCTCTAGGTGTTTAGACTTTCTTGAAAAAAATTCTTCCACTAAACACTTAGATGGGGATGAATAGGATTTTATGTCTTTTCATAAAAACTTTTTACTACGGTGAGTTGTGATTTAGTTTTGGGTTAGCTTTTAAGATCACACAACAACACACATGATATTTATAGTTGTTCCCCAAGGTCTGCGTAAATCCATTATCACCCTCACCTTTCTAACAATGTGTTAGACAAGAGCAACTTCTCCAAACTTAGCTCCAAGAGCTTATAATTCAGATACCTCAGGATCTCTCAGACTCCTCCAAGTCCCACCTGAAGGATTGTATGAAAGATACCACCACTGGTTAGACTATTTAACTCTAGAGGGGGGGGGGGGGTGAATAGAGTTTTTTAAAATCCTTTAGATTCTTATTTCAGAGTTAAAGATAGTGATACTTATAAGTGTAATCAGAGAGTGCAGAAATAAAAACTAATCTACACAACAATCAACACGCAATAAAAATGAGAGAGCATCACAGACGACACAAGAATTTTATAGTAGTTCCCATTAAACTTGGGTACATCCACTCTTCTACCACCCTGGTAGGAATCCACTCAGGTTTTTGATCAGGTGCCCTATCACCAATCAGGTTTTTTCTCAGGTGCTTGTCACCACAAGATCTGCTTCAAGTAGATCAGGAAACACTTCAGGCTTTTGATCAGCTGCCTAAAAACCAAATCAAGTCTTTTGATCAGGAGACTTACAACCAGGTGGTTAACTTTTGAAGGGAGTTAAAACCCTATTTACAGTGGGGTAAAAAAATATAACAAGATGTTGTCTTCTCTTTTCACAGGGAAACTGAGAAGACTTGTGGATTCTTCATGGTGTCAAAGCTCCCCCTAGGATGAGGATTAGTTCAGGAAGATTGAGAGCTTTGCAGGGTGAGTAGGTCTTCTAAAGATTTTCCAGAAAGCTGTAGACTGATAAAAGCTGGTTGTCTCTTGAAAGCTTGCTGGAAGATGAAAACTTGATGAAGACTGACAGAGCCTTTTCTTGAATATGTTTTGGTGCCTGTCTTGTTCTCTGTGTGTTCTGCTATTCCTGTTGTCTGTTGTTGACTAAAAGAGAGAAATATCTTTTATATATCTCTGTTTAATTTTTCCTTTGAATTTGAATTGTCTGCATTGAATGCTGACTGCCTGGAGAATGAAAATCCAGCTGGAGAGAATATTGCATTAATGGATTTCCCCAACTGTACTATTAAAAATGATAAGTAATATTCCTGATGATGACCATAATCAATGCTGCCACTGACGGCTAGATTCAGAGAATATAAGCATTGATTATTCAGGAATTACTGCATGAGAATAAGGACAAAAATAAGGAAAATTCCAAGTCTGGAACTACACAGCGATCGTCGACTAGAGAACATATTTCGTCGACCTAAGATCAAAGATCGTCGAGCTGAGAAATCTTGTTTGTTGACCTGGGAATCCTTGTTCGTCGACCTGAGTTTAGCTAACTGCTTTCTGTGGAAAGTTTGCCGATGTTGTGGTCCAAGATCGTCAAGTTGATAATGTAACTTCGTCGACTAGAGTTCCTAGAAAGGATTCTAGACTTAAAGTGTTGAAGATTAACTCCCAGAATTCGTCAACCTGAGCTCGAATATCATCGAGCTCAACTCAGAGAATTTACTCTGAGTTCATTGAGCGGAGCACGACTTTCATCGAGCTGAGTTCAACGAACGTCGAACGCACTTTCCTGAACTTGATTTTCTTCTAAGTCTGAGTCTTCTGCTGTCTTCTGTTGGCTGTTCCATGTGTGGTTTGAACTAAGGACTTAGCCTAAAATCTAGGACATAGACATGACCCTAGCTATACATATTGGGTCATTTATCCTAATTAGTGAACCTAGCCCAAATCAAACTAGGGATCCAACAATCTCCCCCTATTTGGGTGAGGTCACTAATATAAATGAAAACAAAAACATTCACAAAACAAAAAAAATATATCTTGCAGAAGGATTAAAACATGCTGCAGATATTTACAATGTAGTTTTGTGTCAGTAAATAAATAAAGAGTTTTGGAACAACAGAAAACTAAATAGAATATAAGTCATTTCTTTTTCTTCATTTCCTCTTTTTGCTTATCCTTTTTTCTTTGTCAGCTGGCTGTGTAAACATGATCCCTCTATTAGGATTTGATGCTTCCTTCTTGGACATAGTCATATCAGCATCTCCAATGATATTGAGAGATGTGGCTCTAGGCACAACAACCATTGGGTATAGATTCATATAGGCATCAACATTAAAGAATTTGTTAGCTTTTGCATACATGTTCAATTCTTCTTTCCTGTATTTTTACATTATTGAATACTGATAGGGATCCTTTCCTTCAGCTTTAGCCTTGTTGATCATTGATAATCCAACAAATTCCTGGAACCTTGCCATTCTAGCAGCAGTAGCTATTTCAGGATCCTCAAATTGAATGGGAGGAGACTCTGTCTTCTTAGGACTGTCAGATATAACTGGTTTAGGGACTAGTTGTTGTTGGTGAGGATATTGTTATTGTTGATGTTGCTGATGTTGTTGCCTACTAGAAGGGTACCTCTACTGGCTGCTTACTTGAGAAGATGAGGATATACCATGTTGCCTATGGTATGTTTGAGTATAATAGGTAGACCTCTGAGATGAACTGCCTGAAGCACCAACAACAAGGTGGAGGAGGAGGAGTTCCTTTCTTGTGCTTCTGAGGAGGAGGAGAATATCTTCTGCTTTTCTTTCTATCCTTCTGCTGATTCTTGGATAGCCACATCCAGGCTGACATTACAGGATATGGAGTAATTTTTGGGAGAATGTAGTAAGGAATGTCATGATTTGGATTAGGCTTGGGAGCAGCAACTAAATGGGCTTTCCTTTTCTTTCAAATTTTCTTCTTTGCAGAGGGGCTATCATTAGAATCATCATTGTCTTCATCATCATCTTTTTCAGAGGAGGATCCCTGAGTATTATCATACAAATCATCTAGAGATTTCAGAAGATTTTTGTCTATAGACTTATCAGCCTGAGGCTGAGCTTGAGGTACTGGGGCTGGAGTTGGAACAACTATTATATTTTTAGTAATTAACAAATTCTCTTCTTCTATATCTGCCATTATGATTTCATCCAAATTTGGAATAGGACTGTCATCCATCTTATAGATAGGAGCAGAGACAGCCTCTAGGGAAAGAATATCTTTAGGAGCAGATATTATATGAGTCTCTATAGCTGTAAAACTGTCATTAAGTTGCTGGGCAACTGTGGGACTAATAGGAGCTGTATAAGGTACAATAGCCAAGGATGGCTTTAAGCAGATAAAAGGAAGAGAACTCAAATAAACTGTATCAAAAGAATTCAATAGACTGAATAAATCTACTGTGGGATTTACAAAACAATCACCAATAGTTATTATATCTGTATCCTCTATAGATGTATTTGTATCTAGAACCATATAAGTATCTGTATCTGAATTTGTTGCTGCTGCTACTAAAACTAGAAGAGCTTTTTCATTGAGCATCTCCCCCTGCCTGATTTTAGCAGAAGCTAGAATCAGGCCCCTAGGTGAAGAAGCAGGGACAGAGGATGCAGCAAGGAGAGCAGCAAGGGAAGAGATTGAATTAGCAAGAGCTGTAATGGCCTATGCTATAAGAGTCCTAATCACTGGAGTGATGTGATCTAGGATGGTAGACAGGGAAGGGGAAACTGTATCCAGAAACGCAGGAGGAGTTTGGGTGGATACAGAGGGATTAGCAAAAAGAGTGACATCAGGGAGGATATAATCATGTGTTGTATGCTTGCCTACCAGCACCTTTCCGACGACATCAGCTAATAACTTGTATTCAGCAGCCAAGTTCTTTTTAAGTAGCTTATTAGGGTTATCTCCAGAATGACCCATTCTAATCAACATATTATTATACCATGAAAGTGACTGTTAGATCAGAAATACTCTAGGGGGGGTGAATGGAGTATCCTTAAAAATTCTTAACAGCTATTACAGCTTTTGCTATAAATTAAAAGTGCAGAAATAAATATAGCTAGCACACAATAAACCTAAAGCACAAGCACAATAAGAATAAAAGAAAAAGGGGCAACCAGACGACACAAGAATTTTATAGTGGTTCCCCAACCTGGGTACATCCACTCTTTTACCACCCTTGGTAGGAATCCACTCAGATTTTTGATCAGGTGCCTGACACTAATGAGCTTTTGATGAGGTGCTCAAAAACCAACCCAAGCCTTTTGATCAGGAGACTTGCAACCAAGGAATCACTTTTGAAGGGAGATGACAACCCTTTATACAGTGGGGGGTGAGAGATGATTTTATCTTCTCTTTCTCAATATATAACTGAGAAGACTGTGGATTTGATTATAGCTTATGGTCCCCCTAAGATGTAGAATGAATCAGGAAAAAACAGGAGCTAAGCTTCAGTGTGATAGGTCTTCAAACTGAATTCTTGTCCTGCAATATTCTCCAGGAACTTCTTTGACAGATGGAACTGATGTTGTCCTTTTGAAGTGTCCTGGAGTACTTGAAGAAAGAAGACTCTAGACATAGGTATTGTTGTTCTTCTTCTTCAGGTACTGAGGAGCTTCTGGTCAAGGTCTTCTCTGTATCAAAGAATGCTTCTTGTTGACAGAGCAGATTGTACAAGACTGAATATTTCTCCGTGTCTCTGTAATCACTGTATGCCTCTGAGTACTGTGCTCTGTGAAAAGCTTTTTCAATAATACTTGATACTTGTCCGTTATTCTCTTCTTATCTTTTATATTTTCTGTAAAGATCTGTCCTTCAAAAATTTGAATTCATTTGCAATTAATGCTGACAGCCTTGAGAATAATCGGCAATGATTTATTTCTCCAACTGTCCCATGGAAAAATGACAAGCAATAATCCTGAAGAAGACCATAATTAGTGCTCCTTCTAATGGTTACATTCAGAGAATGTTAGAGCATTAATTACTCAGGAATTATCGCATTTAGAGTGGGTACAGAAGGCCGAAAATAACTATGTCTGGAATCGTCGAACAGATAGCAGAATTCGTTGAGCTGAGTCTGCAGTTCGTCGACCTGATGACTTCTGTTCGTCGAGCTGAGTTGCAGAATTGTCGAGCTGGAAAGATGACTTGCTGTCTCTGGAAGTTTGCATTTCTGTACTTCAAGTTCGTCGAGCTGAGAACTAGATTTGTCGACCTTAAGAACAGACTTTGTCGAGCTGAGGACCACTAACTGCTATTTGATAACTTTAGCCAAGGTGGTCTGAGTTCGTCGAGCTGAGAATCCGATTCATCGACTGGAGAAGATTCTGGACTTAGAAAAAATTGATAACTTCTGTAATCAGGAAGGTGAAGTAGAGAATCCATAAATCATCGACCAGAGAACTAAGTTTGTCGAACTAAGTCTGGAGAATCAATTGAACTTGAAATACTAAAGACTGAGTCCAGAGATCGTCGACCAAAGAATAAGGTTCGTCGAGATTAGTCTGGAGAACCTTGAATTCGTCGAACTGAAAATGATTCTGGACTTAGAGAAAAATTGATAAACCTCTAGCAATAGAGTTGAAGTGGACGTCCAGAAATCATCGAGCAAAGAATGAAGTTCGTCGACCTGAGAACTAAGTTCATCGACCTGAGTCTAGAGAATAGTCTGGACATAGAATTCTGAAGGTGGAGTCCAAAGATCGTCGATCTGTGACTGAAGTTCGAAGAGCTCAGCTCAGATAATATTTCTCTAAGATCGTTGAGCTGAGAACGACTATCGTCGACCTGAGTTCGACGAACGTCGAACAAATTTTACTTAGTTTCTTAAGAAATCTCTAAATCTCTGGAAAACTTTAAGTCTTTAGTCTCTGGTAGTCTGATGATGGCTTGTCCATGTGATGTTGACTCTAAGGACTTGGCCTAGACTCTAGGACACAACTATGACCCTGACTATACATTATGGGTCACATGATCCTAGCATAGTGAACCTAGCCCAAATCAAACTAGGGATCCAACAATCTCCCCCTATTTGGGTGAGGTCACTAGAATCAAAATAAAAACATAAAGTAAACAAAGCAGGAAAAACATATATCTGGCAGAGATAATTAACATATGCAGCAGAAATATTTACACAAGAGCTTTGTTCAAACAATATGAAACAGTTTAAGAGAGAAAAATAGAAATAAAATAGTTCAGATTTCATTTCTTTTGCTTCTTCTCCTGATGCTTTACATCCTTGCCCTTATTTCCTGCCTTGGTAAATATTATTTCCCTATTTGGATTTGAAGCTTATGCCACAGTCATTATCATGTCAGCAACACCTATAATCTTCAGAGATGTGGCTCTAGGGACCACTGCTTCAGGATGTAATTTCATATAATCATCAACATTAAAAATTTTGTTAGCCTTTTCAAACCTTTTCAGTTCTTCTCTCCTGTATTTGGACATTGTAGTGTATTCAGAAATATCCTACCCTTCAGCCTTTGCCTTGTTAATCATAGAAAGCCCTACTAGTTCCTGGAGCATGGCCATTCTAGCTGTGTTGGCTGTTTCTGGATCTTCATAAGGGATATGAGGAGAGGGTGGTCTTTTAGGACTTTTAGCTTGTTGATGTTGTTGTTGCTGATGTTGTTGTTGCTGTTGTTGTTGTTGCTGCTGATTTCTTGACGAATATTGCCTGTGATGGCTACTTTAATGATAAGATCTCCCTTGATGTCTTTGATATGTTTGAATAGGGGAAGTTCTTTAAGAACTAGAACCAGAAGCACCAGCTGCAGGAGGAGGAGGTGGTGGATCTTTTCTATACCTTTGAACTGGTGGAGGAGAGTACCTTCTACTATTCTTCCTTTCCTTTTGCTGATTCGTAGATAGCCACATCCATGCTAGAATCCCTTTATATGATGTTATATTTTGAAGAATATAATAAGGAGTGTCATTGTTTGGATTAGGCTTAGCAGCAGGAGGAGGAGGAGCTTTTCTTTTCTTGGATACTGGCTTCCTCTTTGGTTCATCATCAGATTCATCATCATCATCCTCTTCATCACTATCCTCATCATCAGATATTTGAGGATTATCATATAAAGCATTCAGAGATTTCAAAGCCTCAGTAGAAATAACAGGCTTTTCTGGAGCAGGAGCAGGAGCAGGAGTTTCAACAAGAGTTGGCGGAGAAGCTACAAAAGAATCAGAACTAACTTGGACAGAGCTTTCAGCTGCTGCCTTATTTTCATCTACAATATCAGCCGAGATCAGTTCATCTAGATCTGGCATGGGGGAGTCATCCATGACAAAGGTTAGTGCTGAAGGTATTATTGGAGAAAAGGGAATAGCCACTACTTCTGGAAGTGGAGTGACTACTGGCTGTATAATAACAAAACTTTCCCTAAGTTGCTTAGCACTTCTGAAGAGATGGGGGAAGTGTATGGTATAATAGCCAAGGATGGCTTAGTAATCTGTTCTGCTGTAAGACATCTCAAAACTGTAAAGTCAAAATTCTTCAACAAATTCTCTAAATCAACAGTGGGATTAATGATAAAATCACCACCAGTAGTTATTTTCTCAGAGACTAACTCTTCCAAGTCCATGTCAGTATCAATAAAATTAATAAAATCAATAGCATCTGTATCAATATAATCTGTACAATATGTTGTTATTATTGTTGCCTCTACTGCTGGAGCTGCTACTACTAGAACTACTGCAACTACATCATCAGACATCTCCCCCTGCATGGTTTCCGTAAGACCTGAAGCCATGCCCCTGACTGAAGATGGGGCAGTAGTGAGGGCAGTGATCTGTGCAGATAGGGTAGTAATTGAAGTAGCAAGAGGTGTAATGGCCTCTGCTATTAGTGTTTTGAGAAGGGAAGTGAGGAGGGTAATGAGGGAAGTAATTGTGGAGGTGTCCAATGGTGGAGTGGTAGATGGTGTTGCAGAAGGTGTAGAAGTGGGAACTATGGGAGGGATAGAAAGTGGAGCATCTGGTATGTGAAAAGCTGGAGGGGATGTATATTGAGGGATGGTAGATGTTGATGGGGATGGATGACTGGCATCTTGCATGATGGTGTCTATTGGTAGATGGTAAGATGGTATTGAAGGGAGATGTGGGGGAAGAGGAGATTGTGGTGATGTAGGAATGCGGGTGTCATGGGGGGAATCAGGAGGTGTTGGTGGTTGATTTTCTTGAAGAAGGGAAGATGGAATTTCAGTGATGTTAATGTGAGAAGATGGAGCTGGAGTAGGAACATGAGTATGTTGTTGTTGTGGTGTTGGAGTGATAGTGGATGATGAAGGAAGGATCTCTTCAACAGGGTGGGAAGTGGCCTTTACAGCCCTTGTGCCTTCTGAAGCTGGGGTGGAAGAGGTAGAAGCCTTAGTTGGCTTGGTTATTGTCCTCTCCCACCTGCCAAATAAGGCAAAGGTTAGCCTTTTACTGGCATTGATGAATATGGTTGGGGTGACCAGTGATTCAACAGCTTTTTCTTGTAAAAAGATCCCTATGATCCTTCCAAAGCAAACTTCCTTTTTATTGTTTTTCTTCTTTATCAGATCAAAAAGAATCTGTGCTTAATCCACCTGTTTCTTGTTTATGATTGCATACATGACTAGAAACTGGTGTCTAGTGATGTAGTCATGTGCAGTATGTTTCCCAAGGAAAACTTTTCCAACCAAATCTGCCAAAAACTTATAAGGGGCAGAGAGATGTTTCTTTAATAGTTTATTAGGGTTATCTCCAGTATAACCCATTAGGACCAGCATCACATCAGATTCCTCTGTTTTCAGTCTCTAGTTGCTCTTCTCCATTCCTTAATCCAAAAATTTCAGTTAAAATTGCGGGAGTTAAGGAGACGGGGTTACCCGCAATGGTGCCTGTCATCTTATTCTCCTCTGTTGGTGATAGGGTGTAGACCCATTCTCTGAATTCAGTGCTGTGCAGTTTGATTCTTCTTGTCATCAAGGTTTTGAGTTCTTGTTCTTCAAGTAGTTCCAGAATGTAAAGGAATATGGGATCAGAATGCTGAAATGAATCAAAGTCCGCATCAAAACCTGTATCGAACTTCATGCCTGCGAGAACGCTTGCCTGAATCGCCATAGAATCACCTGCAAGAGAGACACAAAAGCGGCGATCAAGTGCAAGGGAACAGAAAGCACGGGACGGAGGTCGAAGAAAACCTAAATATATGGTTTTTAAGAATATGAACCGACAGACTCCGTTCCACAAATAAAAATAATTCTTCGAACTGAGTTCGACGAAATAATTTTGAATGAAATAATTCGTCGATCTTATCTAGAAGAATTGAAGACAGTTCGTCGAACTCTGTTCGACGAATATCTTCTTAAGCAAGTTCGTCGAACTCCATTCGACGAAAATTATTTCACTCGCAAAGAGTTCGTCGATCTTCGTTCGATGAATATCTCTCAAACTTTCCCCGGTTTGTCGAACTCCTTTCGACGAACTTTGGAAAATTCGTCGAGTGCAGACAGAAATTAAATAAAGTCTTCTCCATTGATCATTCCAAGTTGATTTACAAAGAACATATGATTTCCCTCATCCAGAGGTTTGTTGAATATATCAGCCCTTTGTAAATCAGTGTAGATATAAACAAGCTTGATTTTATTTTTGTCTACACACTCTCTAATGAAATGATGTCTTATGTCAATATGTTTTGTCCTACTATGGTGAACTGGATTCTGGGCTATGGCTATAACACTTGTATTATCACAGAGAAGTGTTGAATTATTTAAGTTGAACCCATAATTTAGAAGTTGATTTTGTATCCAAAGCATATGTGAACAACAACTGCCTGCTGCAATATATTCTGCTTCAACAGTTAAGGTTGACACTGATGTTTGCTTTTTATACAAAACCAAGATATTAATCTCATACCCAGCAACTGGAAAGTCCCTGAAGTACTTTTTTTATCTACCCTGCATCCAACAAGATCAGCATCAGAGTATCCAGTTAACTCAAATTCTGATTCAGCAGGATACCATAGGCCTATATTAGGACAACTCTTTATATATCTCAAAATCCTTTTTAGTAAACTTAGGTGAGATTCTTTAGGGTTCACCTGGAACCTAGCACAAAGACATGTCACAAACATAATATCTGGCCTACTTGCTGTGAGGTATAATAGGGACCCAACAATGCCCCTATAAAGTTTCTGATCCACAGGTTTCCCTGGTATATCAGAGTCCACAACAGCATTGGTAGCCATGGGTGTTTTCTTTGCTGAGGCATCAGCCATCCCAAACTTCTTTAGAAGTTCTTTAGCATATTTTTCTTGAGCGATGAAGATGCCATCAGGGAGCTGCTTCACTTGGAGACCAAGGAAGTAGGAAAGCTCACCCATGCTACTCATTTCAAATTTGAAATGCATGAGGTCAGAGAACCTCTTGCATAATTTGGAATCTGTAGAGCCAAATATAATATCATCCACATAGATTTATATTAATAAGATTTGTTCCTTATGATGTCTAGTGAAAATTGTTTTATCTACAGTTCCTCTTGTAAATTTATGCTCTAATAGAAAACTAGCTAAGGTCTCATACCAAGCTCTTGGAGCTTGCTTTAGACCATAAAGAGCCTTATGCAATTTAAAAACATGAGAGGGGTAAGTTGGAGAAACAAAACCTGGAGGTTGTTCTACATAAAGCTCTTCTTTTAGCACTCCATTTAGAAAAGCACTCTTCACATCCATTTAGAAGACCTTGAATCTCTTGTATGCTGCATAGGCAAGGAATATTCTTATGGCTTCCAACCTTGCAACAGGTGTAAAGTTTTGATCATAATCAATTCCTTCTTCTTGCCTATATCCTTGAGCAACAAGCCTAGCCTTGTTTCTCACAATGATTCCTTGGGCATCCAGCTTTTTTCTGAAAATGCATTTGGTTCCAATAATTGTGTAGTTTTCTGGTTTTGGAACCAAATCCCAAACTCTACATCTCTCAAATTGATTTAGCTCCTCCTGTATTGCAAGGATCTAGTGGGGATCCTGCAGCATCATGGATGGATAGAGGATCAACCTGAGAGAGAAAATATGCATGCATCAAATCTTGGGTGAGTTGATGCCTTGTCTGTACACCTGCTGATATGTCTCCAATCACTTGAGATCTGGGGTGATCCCTAAGTGTGACAAAATCAGTGGGTGGAGTTGGTTGTGCAACAACATTTGTAATTAATTCCTCCCGTGGAATTATATTTGTTGTTGGTAGAGATTCATTTTCTTCAGCTTCTTCTTCTTCACTTTCTTCAATGGCTTGTGGAGAGGGATGAGTTGGAATCTATTGGGTGAGGTTTAGTCCATCAAAGGTCTCACACAAGTGGGGTACCTGCAAGTTGGTATTGGTAGAAACTTCTTTCTCCTTGCAATACATGTTTGTCTCATCAAATGAAACAGGAATGTAATCTTCAATTTTTAATGTTGACTTATTAAAAACCCTATAGGCCTTGCTTACTTGGGAATATCATAGAAAAATTCCCTCTTCAGCGTTAGCCTCAAACTTTCTAATGTATTTTTTCTTGTTGTTCTGAATGTAACATAAGCATCCAAATACTTTGAAGTAGTTGATTTTAGGTTTCTTCCCTTTGAGCAATTCATTGGGAGTGCTGTTCTTTAGTTTGTGAATTAGGCTCCTGTTCATGACATAATTTGCTATGCTTACATCCTCTGCCCAAAAGGTTAGGGGCATGTAAGCATCTGCAAGCAATGTACCTGCAGCTTCAATGAGTGTCCTATTTTTCCTTTCAGCTACCACATTTTGTTGGGGAGTTATAGGAGCTGAGAAGCAATGTCTGATACCTTCCTTCTCACAGAACTCATGCATAAGAAGAGACTCAAACTCTGTGCCATGATCACTTCTAATCAAGCAACATGAGTAGAGAACTCAATCTATATGGTCCTGAGAAAATCTGTAAGAACCTTGAAGGTATATTACTTAGATCTCAGAAAGAATACCCAACTGAACCTGGAGAATTCATCCACTATAACCAAAGTTTAGGATTTCCCTCCTAGGCTTTGTACAACAATGGGTCCAAAGAGATCCAAATGTAGCAAGTACAAAATCCTAGGTAAATCACTCTTATTAACAGATTTAAAACTAGTTTTAGTTTGCTTGCCTAATTGACAAGCCCTGCAGAGACCTTCCTTCTTGTAGGGACCAGAAGGTAGACCTCTAACAAGGTTGTGTTTAGATAGCCTAGCAATATTTTTCAGATTTACATGACCTGGTCTTTTGTGCCATAAGTCATTCTTATTACTAGTTAAATTAAGTAAACAAATATCAGTTTTGGCAGAAAGAAAATTTACTAAGTATATGTTGCCTTGTCTATTTCTAATTAAAACTGTTTGGTTGTTTTTATCAATAATAGAACAAGTGGATGGGTTAAAGTATACCTGATAACCATCATCACATAACTGACTTATGGAGATGAGGTTATTCTTGAGTCCACTTACATATGTCACCTTCTTGAATGTGACAGCTCCTATTCTTACTTCTCCAAATCCTTCTGACTGACCACATTTGGAGTCACCAAAGATAACCTTTGGCCCCAGCTTGGACTTGTAGTTGAATAAGATGTCCTTGCTGCCAGTCATATGTTTGGAGCAGCCACTGTCCAGGTACCAAGTTTGATTTACCCTTGGACAGCTCTTCACCTATAATAGAAAACAGTTAATGGTTTTTGACCCAGGTTACCTTGAGTCCTTTGTACTGCTGATAAGAGAAGCTGGAAATAACAGAGAATTCAGTTTGGGACTTATATCCTAGGGGGTGATATTTCCTAGGTGGTATAATCCAGTCAGCTAGTGGATTAAATGGTTTCTTAGAAATATTTAAGTTGCTGTTGGAATTATAGTTTTGATTAAGTCTTCCTGGGTTCGATGAATTTATGTAAGTTCGTCGACCAGAGTTCGACGAATTGGGTTGAAATCGTCGATCTCTGCCCGGAGAATGAACATGTTCATTCTCTGTGCCCCACATTCGTCGACCTCTGCTCGACGAACCATACAGAGTTCGTCGATCGCAGTTAGATGAATAAATGTAACTATAGTTTGCGTTCAGAGATCGTCGATCTGGGTTTGACGAACTAGCCCCATTTCGTCGATCTGAGTTCGACGAAAATTGCTGAACCTTGTTTTTACTAGCTGTTTTCTGGTTTTTGGTTTTCTGTCCTACTGTCTTAGGGATCTTTTCTACAGTTTGTTTGTCATTTAAATTTTCTTTCCCTTTAGCAGATACAAATTTTATTGGGGTTGATAAAATGTTCTTCCTGAGAATGGTGGGAAAACCTGATGGAGCACCCAAGCCTTGCTTGCCATTAAGTCTCACATTAACAGTACTTATGATATCCATCAGCTTGAGGCTTCTCCCATTGAGAGTTTCCTCAAGTTGATTAGCCTCACAAATCTCAGTTTTTTGTGAAATTATTTTTTCATTTACTAAGGTTAATTCATTTTTTAACCTAATATTTTTAGATTGAACATCCTCCAAGTTTCCTAATTTTTCCCTAAGAATTTTAATTTCTTTTTCAGAATTAATTAAATCTATGCACATTAACTTGAAATCAAATTTAAATGTTTCAGAGCTGTAGTCAAAGGAGGACAATACCTGATCTGCCTCTGATTCAGACACTCCTTCATCTTCAGACTCTTCTTCTTCTGAGTGACTTCTGGAGGCATCAATTGCCATGAGGCAAAACTCCTTTGCTCTTGCTTCTTCCTCATCTTCACTGGAGCTTGACGATGTTGACTCATCTTCTAGCTCACTCCAGGTCTCAGCCACAAAGCCATTTTACTTCTTCTTGTGCTTGCTGGAAGAGGGTTTGCTGGTGTGCTGTCTTCTAGTTTCCTTCTCTCTTCTCTTCTCTTTCTTCTGGTTCTCTGGACACTCAGAGAGGAAGTGCCCAGGCTTCCTGCATCCATAGCACACAATTTCTTTGGTTGGAGTCTTGTCATATTTTGTCTTATCATCATTTCTTGATGACTTTCTCCTGAAATCCTTTCTGGACATCTTGTAGAATCTTTTAGCAAAGAGACTCATGAGCTCATCATTTGATGTTGCAGACTCTGTCTCTTCAGTGGCTTTGAAGGCAATACTTTGTTCTCTTCTGGCTGCTGGAGGTGTTCTTTGTTCAGCTGCCGCCCTGGTCTTTATCAGCTGTTCATATGACTTCAATTTGTCTTATAGAGATTCAGTTGAAATCTCATTCAGGCATCTGACCTCCTTGATGGGCCAGATTCTTGTATCCCATAAGCTTGGGAAGCATATCAGGATCTTGTCATTCACTTCAGTAAGAGTGATGTTCTTATCCAAGGTTTTTAGCTCATTGATGATTGAGCTTAACCTATTGTATATATCAGAAACTGTCTCAGCTTCTTCCTTCTTAAAGTTCTCATATAGGGATATGAGATTTGATCTCCTATCCTTTCTCTCATATGTATATCCATCCACCATTTGGTTTAGGGAATCCCAAATGGCTTTTGCTGAGGTTCACTCAGCAACCTTCTAGAAGATATCATCTAACATAGTTTGTGCCAGGATATTCAAAGCTTTGGCATCTGCAATTTTTGGCTTTCTTTGAGTTTCAGTCCACTCAGGTAGTGAAACTGTTGTTGAACTTGTAGGTGTTGCAGAGCTGGATGCTTGTGGGGGACCTGTCAAGATTGAATTGAAGATGTCTTCATCAATAGAATTCATGTATAACCTAAATCTTGCCTTCCAGATGGCAAACCTATTAAGGTTGCACACTAGAGGTCTGGTGCTTCCATAATCCTTGTTCTGTGCTATGGCTATGTTTATAATCTAAATGAAAATAAAATAATGTTTAGATCTAACAAAGGATCTTTAGTTCAAGATTTATCTTGTACAACCAAAGGAACCTGCTCTGATACCAATTAAAAGTGAGAGTTAAATCAGAAATACTCTAGAGAGGGGGGTGAATAGAGTATTCTTAAAAATTCTTAACAGCTGTTACAGCTTTTGCTGTAAATTAAAAGTGCAGAAATAAATATAGCTAGCACACAATAAACCTAAAGCACAAGCACATCAAGAACAAGAGAAAAAGGGGCAAACAGACGACACAAGATTTTTATAGTGATTCCCAAACCTGGGTACATCCACTCTTCTACCACCCTTGGTAGGAATCCACTCAGATTTTTGATCAGGTGCCTGACACCAATGAGCTTTTGATCAGGTGCTCAAAAACCATCCCAAGTCTTTTGATCAGGAGACTTGCAACCAAGGAATCACTTTTGAAGGGAGATGATAACCCTTTATACAGTGGGGGGACAGATGATTTTGTCTTCTCATTCTCAATATACAACTGTGAAGACTGTGGATTTGATTCTAGCTTATGGCTCCCCCTGAGATGTAGAATGAATCAGGGAAAAATAGGAGCTAAGCTTCAGGGTGATAGGTCTTCAAACTGAATTCTTGACCAACAATAATCTTCAGGAACTTCTTTGACATATGGAATTGATGTTGTCCTTTTGAAGTGTCCTAGAGTGCTTGAAGAAAGAAGACTCTAGATATAGGTATTGTTGTTTTTCTTCTTCAGGTACTGATGGGCTTCTAGTCAAGGGCTTCTCTGTATCAGAGAATGCTTCTTGTTGACAGAGCAGATTGTACAAGACTAAATATTTCTCTGTGTCTCTGTAATCACTGTATGCCTCTAAGTACCGTGCTCTATGAAAAGCTTTTTCAATAATACTTGATACTTGTCCGTTATTATCTTCTTTTCTTTTATATTTTCTGTCAAGATCTGTCATTTAAAAATTTGAATTCATCTGCAATTAATACTGACAGCCTTGAGAATAATCGATATTGATTTATTTCTCCAACTGTACCATGGAAAAATGGCAAGCAATAATCCTGGAGAAGACCATAATTAATACTCCTTCTAACGGTTACATTCAGAGAATGTTAGAGCATTAATTACTCAGGAATTATCGCATTTAGAGTGGGTACAGAAAGCCGAAAATAACTAAGTCTGGAATCGTCGAACAGATAGCAGAATTCGTTGAGCTGAGTCTGCAGTTCGTCGACCTGATGACTTCTATTCGTCGAGCTGAGTTGCAGAATTGTCAAGCTGGAAAGATGACTTGCTGTCTCTGGAAGCTTTGCATTTCTGTACTTCAAGTTCGTCGAGCTGAGAACTAGATTTGTCGACCTTAAGAACAGACTTTGTCGAGCTGAGGACCACTAACTGCTATTTGATAACTTTAGCCAAGGTGGTCTGAGTTCGTCGAGCTGAGAATCTGATTCGTCGACTGGAGAAGATTCTGGACATAGAAAAAATTGATAACTTCTGTAATAAGGAAGGTGAAGTAGAGAATCCATAAATCATCGACCAGAGAACTAAGTTTGTCGAACTAAGTCTAGAGAATCAATTGAACTTGAAATACTGAAGACTGAGTCCAGAGATCGTCGACCAAAGAATAAGGTTCGTCGAGATTAGTCTGGAGAACCTTGAATTCGTCGAACTGAAAATGATTCTGGACTTAGAGAAAAATTGATAAACCTCTGGCAATAGAGTTGAAGTGGACGTCCAGAAATCATCGAGCAAAGAATGAAGTTCGTCGACCTGAGAACTAAGTTTGTCGACCTGAGTCTAGAGAATAGTCTGGACTTAGAATTCTGAAGGTGGAGTCCAAAGATCATCGATCTGTGACTGAAGTTCGAAGAGCTCAGCTCAGATAATATTTCTCTAAGATCGTCGAGCTGAGAACGACTATCGTCTACTTGAGTTCGACGAACGTCGAACAAATTTTACTTAGTTTCTTGAGAAATCTCTGAATCTCTGGAAAACTCTAAGTCTTTAGTCTCTGGCAGTCTGATGATGGATTGTCCATATGATGTTGACTCTAAGGATTTGGCCTAGACTCTAGGACATCACTATGACCCTAGCTATACATTATGGGTCACATGATCCTAGCTTAGTGAACCTAGCCCAAATCAAACTAGGGATCCAACAATCTCCCCCTATTTGGGTGAGGTCACTAATACACTCAAAATAAAAACATAAAGTAAACAAAGCAGGAAAAACATATATCTGGCAGAGATAATTAACACATGCAGAAGATATATTTACACAAGAACTTTGTTCAGACAATATGAAACAGTTTAAGAGAGAAAAATAGAAATAAAATAGTTCAGATTTCATTTCTTTTGCTTCTTCTCCTGATGCTTTACATCCTTGCCCTTGTCTCCTGGCTTGGTAAATATTATTTCCCTGTTTGGATTTGAAGCTTGTGCCACAGTCATTGTCATGTCAGCAGCACTTATAATCTTCAGAGATGTGGCTCTACGGAGCACTTCTTCAGGATGTAATTTCATATAATCATCAACATTAAAAATTTTGTTAGCCTTTTCAAACCTTTTCAGTTCTTCTCTCCTGTATTTGGACATTGTAGTGTATTCAGAAATATCCTACCCTTTATCCTTTGCCTTGTTAATCATAGAAAGCCCTACTAGTTCCTGGAACCTGGCCATTCTAGTTGTGTTGGCTGTTTCTGGATCTTCATAAGGGACAGGAGGAGTGGGTGGTCTTTTAGGACTTTCAACTTGTTGATGTTGTTGTTGCTGATGTTGTTGTTGCTGCTGTTGTTGTTGCTGCTGATTTACTAAAGAATATTGCCTGTACTGGCCGCTTTCATGATAAGATCTCCCTTGATGTCTTTGATATGTTTGAATAGGGGCAGATCTTTGAGAACTAGAATCAGAAGCACCAGCTGCAGGAGGAGGAGGAGGTGGTGGATCTTTTCTATATCTTTTAACTGGTGGAGGAGAGTACCTTCTACTCTTCTTCCTTTCCTTTTGCTGATTCTTAGATAGCCACATCCATTCTGGCATACCTTTATATGATATTATATTTTGTAGAAAATAATAAGGAGTGTCATTGTTTGGATTAGGCTTAGGAGCAGGAGGAGTAGGAGCTTTTCTTTTCTTGGATACTGGCTTCCTCTTTGGTTCATCATCAGATTCATCATCATCATCATCCTCATCATCACTATCCTCATCATCAGATCTTTGAGGATTATCATATAGAGCATTCAGAGATTTTGAAAGATATTGTACCTACTCACCAGAGGGGGGGGGGGGTGAATAGGTGACTTAATCTTTATTAAAATTTTAGGCAGATTTCAGATTATAGCACAGATTCTTAACTAATTTTACACTGCAGTCAATCAGCAATCACAACAATCAATCAAGCACACAGTGAACACACAAATTTATAGTGGTTCCCCAAGGTTTGGGTACATCCACTTTCCCCCTTCGCCTATCTAGTAGTGTACTAGATTCAGCCAAACTCCTCCACTATCTCAGATCCTCAGATCCTCAGATGTTACACTCAGAACCCCAAAACAGGTTCCTACAACTCAGGCCCAAGGCCCTACAACTCAGTCTTCTTCAAAGACCTACACTCAGCTTCTTCACAAAACCTACACTCAGCCACAACAGGCCTACACTCAGCCATAGCAGGCCTACAATCAGAGATACAGATCTCCTACACTCAGGCACACATGCCCTACACTCAGCCTTTATAATTACAGGCTTACAACTCAGATCACTATGGATCCTACAAGAAAATATAAAATACAAAGTGTATACCTACAACTTAGAGAATAGAGGGAAGAGTTGATAGGTTCTTGATGAGTTCTTGGAAGAACTCTGCTGAGATCAACCACACTTGGCTTTTCTTCAAAGTTTCTTGAATGTAGAACACAATAGGGTTGATCTTCTCTGCAGCTGATCTTTGATCTCTGCAACTTAAGATTCAGCACTAGGTCTAAATCCATCTTCACAGCCTGGTTCCAACGGCTGTCTACTTGGATGGAGCTCTCTCTCTCCAATTGCTTAGATCTTCACTAGATTCTTCAATGAATAGCTAGATCTTCTTTTCTTTTTCAATCACTTGATCATCTATTTCTGTAGACAGTATAAGCCTATATATAGACCTTCTTCATGGTAACCGGCTGGTCCGGTTCCTAACTGATTTCTGACAACTCTGACAGGTGTAGTAGACCGGCTGGAATGACAGCTGTCATGTCATCCAGTCAGTTCTTGCTATAACTGTAACTGTCTGAAAGTGTCGAGATAATCTGTCTTTAAGTGTCGACACTTATAGACCAAGTGTCGACACAAGTTGACAAAGTGTCGACACTAGCCTTCAAGGTGTCGACACAGCTCCTTGTGTTGTAGAATTCACTTCTCGACACAGCTTCTTCAATATGTGTCGACACTGATATTGAGTGTCGACACAACTCTTTGTTCTTCAGTACTTTGTTGAATTCTTATAAGTGTCGACACAACTCCTTTGTGTCGACACATCTTCATGTGTTGAACTTGTTAAGTGTCGACACATCTTTCTTGGTGTCGACACATGCCTTCTGTGTTGATACTTGCTGTGTGTCGACACTGCTCCATGTGTCGACACATTCTTCTTCTATTGAGACTCTAGCTGAGTGTCGACATATCTCCTTAGTGTCGACACTTGTACTTAGAATATTTTGTTGAACTTTGCTGAGTGTCGACACACCATCCTAGTGTCGACACTTTCTTCATGTGTTGAGTCTTCTGCTATGTGTCGACACATTCTTCATTGTGTCGACACTTTCTTCAAGTGTTGAGTCTTCTGCTGAGTATCGACATATTCTTTATTATGTCGACACTTATACTTAGACTCTGCTAACTTTGCTGAGTGTCGACACATTCTTCAAGTGTCGACACTATCTGATGTAGACACAGTTCTTCTGGGTGTCGACACAACTGCTAAGTGTCGACACAGCTTCACTGGACTTTTCTTCATTGAGTGTCGACACAGCTCCTTGTGTCGAGACTTTCTGTCTGGTGTCGACTCTGCATCCCTGGTGTCGACACAAGTACTGCAAGTGTCGACACTGCTTGCCTGAGTGTTGACACAAGTCTTCTTAAGTGTCTACACTTTGCTCCTGGGTGTCGATACATGGACTTAGAAACTTTTCAGCTTTCCCTGTGAATACTTGACCTGCACAACTAAACTAAAAACACATCAAATACATTTTGATGTATATCATTGAGTAGGGTGAGGCTTCTTCAAATCATGTACATTTAAACCAATGTACCCAACAATCTCCCCCTATTTGGAGAAGTCATAACCTTATGTCAATGATATACACCATTCATAATAAAATTACAGAATGATGTAAACAGGATTATGTAAACAGGAAAAACATAAACATGTATCAAACAAAACATGTATACTCAGATATCATCTCAGAACAATTATGAAATAGATTTATCACACAGCACATTGTTCTAACAGCTTTGTCATATTCATTTTTCAAAAGTTTACAAAGTGTTAAAAATCAGAAGATTACAATTGTAAACTGAAGAAAATTCTATTCTATTTTTGATCAGCATCTTTGATCACTATTCCCTTCCCAGACTCTATCTTGGCTTGTACAGGGGCTTCAGCATCTTCAGTATCAACAGGCTTCTTCCCTTTCAGCTCCTTCTTCTTTAGCTCTTCAGCTTTAATCTTCTGCCTCTCAAAGTAATGATAAGGCTTGGGAAAGTACTTGCTAGGCTCCTGAGCAGTAGGAGGTAGTTTTCCCATCTTTGCCTTTCTTCTATATTGCACTATGGCTTCTAGTCTTGTCTCATGCTTCCTCCATTCCAATTCAGAAAACCACTTGTTTCTGTCTTGTATATTATCTTTGGCAGCCTTCCAAGCAGTCAAAATAATATTTCTTGAAGTGGGGATCCACTGCTCAAAATCAGGCCTTTGTTCAGCTTGCTCTATGAACCTTTTCTTAGACAGTCTGGCTTCTTGTTCTTTCAGTATAGCTTCTTGCATAGCCTCAGATACTGGTTGAACCACTTTTTCTATAATGACATTTTGCTGACCCTCAGGTGGGCTATACATAGACTGTATATCAGCTTGTACCATATCAAACTCTGGAGGAGGGTAGATTACTTGAGCCACTTCAGGTTGCTCCCCTCCAAGATATGCAGGATGTATCCCAGATTCTGCTATATTGTCATCATCTCATAAAGGAGGATAACCAAGAGTTGCTCTGATAGAATTAGAAATCCACTTGGCATGATCAGAGCTGGCTTTGACTAACACCCTCTCCCCCTTTATGACTTCTCTTTCCATGTGATCTCTTAGATCATCCTTTTGAAATCTTACTTGGGCATCCAAATAGTTTACTCCATCTTTAAAGAAAGGTTTTAACCTTTAGAGCTTTTCAGTTATCAACTTCTGAGAGTCTTGAATTGCAGAAGTAACATCAGTTAAACTCTTTTGCAATGCTTTATCAAACTCTGCCTTAGCAGTAGCATTAGAAGTAGTCAGTCCAGCAGCTATGTTCTTCATCTCTGTGACAATGGCATTGTGTGAAGCAGTTAAGTTATCATTCATTCTGATCTGGTTCTCAAGAACATATCCTTTCTTCAGTGCAATGTCATCTACTTGAGCTTTTATCTTTTCTTGATGTGTAGCTAAGTATACCACTGCATTCCCTCCCTTGTGGAAGCAGTCAGTCATTTCCTTTTTATTGAGATTCATTTCAAATCTTATAAACTTTATGTCTTTGGCCAGATCAAACTGTAGAGATTTTTGCCCTTCATCCACATACTTTTCAATTGCTTGCCTGTGCTCATCAAGCTTTATCTGCATTGCAACCATCAAAGCACTGTAATCTACAGTTGGTGTTGGCTGTACTGCAGGCTGTGGTGCTATAGTTTGCAGAGCTTTCTTATAATTTTGGCTCCTCCTCTTGAATACTTGAAATTTCCTTTTCTTAGCTCTTGTAGTCTCCTCATCATCAGAAGCAGATGTACTTGCAATTTCTACCCTCTCCTTAGGTAGCTCCTCAACTTCCTTGGGCTTCTCAGGCTCTTTTCTTGTTGTTTCTTCTAAAATTTCCACATGCTCCCCCTCAACTTGAGCATTCTCCCCCTCAGCAGCAGCACTTTCCTTCTCAAAGTCTGTCTAATCCAGATTAAGGAAGAGATCTTCCATAGTAAATTCTTGTTGAGGAAGAGATGGAGATTCTCTTATCTCATCTGTTACTTGATGTGGTTCCACTTGATCTGCAACAGATGTGTCCTCTATGACAACATCTGGGGGTAGACTATCAATCTGTGGTTGCTGATTAACATCAGATAAGTTGTCAATTATAACTTCACTCTCAATAAGGAAATCTAATTGATTGATTTCTGAGATTACCTCAAAGATAGTGTGGGTTGCTTGCTCACTCTCTAGTGGAGTTGGCTCATCCACTACTAGAGGCTTCCCCTGGATTGTATCCTGATGTATAGGGCTAGCTTGAGGTAACTCCCACTCCCTCTCTGCAACCTCTTGTTGAGCTGGAGACTTGCCAGCATCTACAGTGTCTTCTTCATCAGGAGTGAAGACAACATGCTCTTCAGAGCTGCTAGATGACTCTTGAGCCACAGGGGTTATCTTCTTCTTCTTATTTATGGGTGTTACTTTCTCAGGAGTAGGCATCTCCTTAGTTAAAACTCTGTCCCACCTTGAGAAGATACTCATGTCCATCTTTCTCATATGGTTGATCTTAGATCCAGCAGCTTGACTCATAACCTCTGGTATACTACCAGCAAGGTACAGACTAAGAATCCTACCCAAATTGGGTTTCTTTAGGCTCTCCTTTATCTTCTCAAATAATACTGCAGACCAATCAGTAGTTAGTTGAAAGATAATCCTTGTCATGATGCTGAACATATAAGCTGAAATCCTATCATGTCCTCCAGACTTGCACAGGATAACCTTCCCAACAATTTCAGATAGAAATTTCCCTTGGCTGTTCATTCCTTTCCTATTGAACACAGAGCCAATTTTCAACTTGGAATCCAGACTACACCAAGTTAATGCTTCTCTGGTCTTAGAAGCAGTAACTTCATCCTCTTCTTTTGTCCTTGGTAGATTTAGGACCTTTCTCAAACTTTTAGGTGAGACCTTCACCTTTTCTCCATGTACCCTTGACTTGATCTTGAATCCAGATTCGTCTAGGGTTGCTCCATTCAGAAACTCTAGAACTTCTTTCTTCCAAATCTTGGTTGGTTCTGACGCAAGAAAATCTAACCCTGAGTTTGCGACTAGGGTTACTACATCCTTGATTTCCGATTCTGCATCATCAAACGCATGCCGCACTAGTTCATAGCCTTCGTTCACGTTCTCCTCGAGCTTTGGCGCCATTAGGGTTTGAAAAATTTGAATTGAGAGAAGAGAGGTGTCGACACACTAGTTTGGTCGCGAAACTTTAGTGAGCGTGTCGACAGACAATGGAGAAATCCTATTTATACCTTTCTAGGATTGAAGATGAAAGGGCGGGTTAACTAACTCAAAATGTGTCGACACTGATGAAAAGTGTCGACACAGACTTACAATGTCTTGACACCTATGTATCGACACAAGTTTAGTCAACAGAATATATATGTCGACACTTGTTTATGTGTCGACACCGCTTAGCTCGACACATAGTCGAGATATTACTTCACTAATTCTGAGTAAAGTCTAAGTGTCGACACCAACTTGGATGTGTCGACACCTACTAATCATGTGTCGACACTAATTTTCTGAAGTGTCGACACCAACTTCCTAGATGTGTCGACACCATTTCTCTGAAGTGTCGACACCACTTTTCTGTGTCGACACAGACAACTCTGTGTGTCGACACTATTTTACTTAGCCATTTCTATAAACTTATTCTAAGTTTATCATACCTAGTTCAATTTTAAACCTATTGAACTTTGTTTCTTCTAAGGGCTTAGTATACATATCAGCTAGTTGATTATCTGTTTTAACATATTCCATTAAAATATCTTCTTTTTCTACATGTTCCCCAAGAAAATGATATTTTATTTCAATATGTTTAGTTCTACTATGGGAAACAGGATTGTTTGCAATTGATATAACACTACTAGAATCACAAAATAGTGGTGTTCTACTTACCTGAATTCCATAATCCTCAAGCTGATGTTGTATCCATAGAAGTTGAGCACAGCAACTTCCAGCAGCCATATATTCTGATTCTGCAGTGGAGATAGCCACACTTGTTTGCTTCTTGCTACTCCATGAAATCAGTCTACCACCCAGGAATTGACAGGTTCTAGTTGTACTTTTTCTATCTTCTTTGCAGCCTGCAAAATCTGCATCTGAATAACCTGTTAGTTCAAAATCTCCATTCCTAGGGTACCAAAGGCCTAGATAAGGAGTGCCCTTTAGATATCTCAGTATCCTTTTGTCTGCTGTCAAATGAGACTCTTTAGGGCATGCTTGATACCTAGCACATACACATGTAGCATACATGATATCTGGTCTACTTGCAGTCAAATATAGAAGGGAGCCAACTATCCCTCTATACAAAGTCTCATCTACAGGTTTCCCTGCATCATCTTTGCTAAGAGACATACTTGACCCCATAGGAGTCTTCATGGTACTGGATGAATCCATACCATACTTCCTTATCAGTTCTAGGGTGAACTTAGACTGGCATATGGATAAACCATTCTCAGTCTGTCTAACTTGGAGACCCAAGAAGAACTTAAGTTCCCCCATACTGCTCATCTCAAATTGTCCTTGCATAAGTTTTGCAAACTTTTTGCAAAGACTACTTTCAGTAGACCCAAATATTATGTCATCTACATATATTTGGACTAGTATTATTTTGCCTCTGGATTCCCTAAGGAATAAAGTCTTATCTATTTTCCCCCTTGTGAACTTATTCTCAATGAGAAAACTAGACAGGGTTTCATACCAAGCCCTAGGGGCTTGTTTTAACCCATATAATGCCTTCCTAAGTCTATAGACATAATTAGGTTGAGTTGAATCAACAAAACCTGATGGCTGTTCCACATATACTTCCTCCTTTAGATTACCATTCAGAAAGGCTGACTTTACATCCATTTAGTAAACTTTAAATCCTTGAAAGGTTGCATAGGCCAGGAACATCCTTATGGCTTCCAGTCTGGCTACTGGAGGAAAGGTTTGATCAAAGTCAATACCTTCTTCCTGCCTATACCCTTTAGCAACCAATCTTGCTTTGTTCTTAATTATGACTCCATGTTCATCCATCTTGTTCCTAAAGATCCACTTGGTCCCAATTATGTTGTGGTCTTTAGGTTTAGGAAAAAGTTCCCAGACCTTGCACCTCTTGAACTGATTCAGCTCTTCTTGCATTGCCTCAATCCAATGAGGGTCTAGGATGGCTTCTTCAAACTTCCTTGGCTCTACTTGGGATAGAAAACTAGAGTAGAGTGCTGCACTCAGATTTCTGCTCCTTGTTTGTACCCCTTGACTTGGATCACCAATGATTTGATCTGCTGGATGATCTCTTAGATGCCTATTAGCTGGAGGCATCCTGGCTTCAGGTTGAACTTCTTCAGTTTCTTCAACTTGCTGCACTCCTTGGACTTCTCCTTCATTAGGTACATGTAGTACTCCCCCTGGACAGCAGCCACTATCTTCTACTTGCTGACTTGCAGTAGATCCTTCTTCAATAGTGAGCTTGTCCATCTTCTTAGTTATACCTGTGGAGCTGCATAAACTACTAGACAACTCATTATTAATAAGTCTAGTTTCATCAAATACTACATGTACAGACTCTTCTACAACTTGAGTAGACAAGTTGTAGACTCTATAAGCCTTACTATTGTTGTTGTACCCAACAAAGATCCCCTCTTGGGACTTGGCAGCAAACTTGGTCAAGTAAGACTTTCCATTATTAAGTATAAAGCACTTACAACCAAAGATCCTGAAATAGGATAGGTTTGGTTTTCTGCCTTTCACAATCTCATAGGGGGTCTTATTGTGGCTTTTAGTAATGGTAGCCCTATTAATTACATGGCATGCAGTATTAACTGCCTCAGCCCAGAAATATTCTGGTAGAGATGTGTCACTTAATAGGGTCCTACCAGCCTCAATCAAGGTTCTATTTTTCCTCTCAGCAATGCCATTTTGCTGAGGTGTTCTTGGTGAAGAAAACTCCTGAAATATCCCAAATTCTTCACATAGTTTTGCCATATTATCAGACTGAAATTCAGTATCATGGTCACTTCTTATTTTGACCACTTTACTGTCTAGTTCATTCTGAATTTGTTTGACAAAGCTATAGAAGATACTAGGTGTTTCAGATTTCTATCTAAGGAAGAACACCCAGGAAAACCTTGAGTAGTCATCTACAACCACAAAGGTATAGACCTTCCTACCTAGGCTGTGAACTGGCATAGGATCAAAGAGATCCATATGCAAGAGGTATAAACACCTCACAGCATCTTTGTTTTCAATGCTACTAAAGGTGGATCTAGTCTGCTTGCCCTTTTGACAAGCTGAGCATATTCCATCTTTAATACACTTAACTTGAGGACCATTCCTCACTAACTCTTTGCTATAGAGTTGGCCAATTGTCTTGTAGTTGAGATGGGCTAGCCTCTTGTGCCATTTGACACAATGAGAGACTTTCTCATCAGCTACAAGACACACTGGAGAACCATTGTTCTCACACATAATGTCTAGGCAATAGACATTTCTTTTTCTATAACCTGTCAAAATGATCTCTTGATCATTTGACCTCCTGATATGACAACCATCTTTGACAAATGAGATGTCATATCCTACATCACTCAATTGACTTATACTAATAAGGTTATGTTTCAAACCTTTAACATAGGCCACTTGAGTAATAGTTATATGGGAGCTAGAAATGTTACCAAAACCCTTGATGATTCCTTTTTCAGAACCACCAAAGGTGACTTTAGGACCATCTTTGATTGGAGTGAAGTCCTTTAGCAATCCCCTAGTTCCAGTCATGTGTCTGGAACATCCACTGTCCAAGTACCATATAGGGGCATGGCCACTTGGACTTACCTGCAAAACAGATTAGTTGACCTTAGAACCCAAAGAATTCTTAGGTCCTTGGTACTGGTTAGTTTGCCTCCTAACAAAGCTACCTGCAGGTTTTCCAACAGGCAGTTTGCTACTCACTTTGGCACTTGCATTGTGCCAACAGTCCATGGCAAAGTGGCCTATCTTGCCACAGCACCAGCACTCAAACCTATTGTACCTTTACTTAGGTACATTCTTAGCTGTTTTATCTACAGCTGGCTTGTTAAGGGCTGGGGCTTTGCCCTTGGACTTGGACTGAACAGTCCTATCAGGTTTAGTAAACCCCAGTCCAGATTTACCTTTTTGATGAACAAATTCATCAATTAAGGGTAGAACAGACTTTGGTTTAGAAAACCTAGCAACTAAATTTTTATCCTTCTGAAGACTAATCTCCAGACTTCTGATTTGATCATTCTTAAAAGTTATAGTCCCCATCTGAATCACAGTTATGTGCTTCAGTCTGGATATTCATTTAGCTTTTGATCAATCATTTTCTCAAAATCAGTTGCAGCAACTTTGAGACTAGCAATTTCCTTTGCCTGACTCTTAGCTAGGGACTTGCACTTCTTAAAAGCTTGCAACAGAACTTTATATTCATCTATCAATTGATGAATATCCCCTTCAGACTCAGATGCACTCTCATCACTTGATGAAGATGAATCTGATTCTGAACTAGCACAAGAAATTGAACTTAAAGAATAATTTTGTACCTTACTAGGTCCAGGCTGCTCCTGGATTTTGTCACTTTCAGTTAAGGCCATCAGTCCTTTGCACTGGATGTCCTCTTGCTCATATATAGAGTTCATGATCTGGATGAACTCTTCTTCTTCTTCCTCAGCAAACAGTCCTATGTATGCTTCAGCATCTGACTCAGTTTCTGATGAAGATATGTCTGACAGGCTCTTATCCTTTTTGGCAACAAAATACCTTTCCTTCTTGCCCTTGAATTGAGTCTTTTTCTTATCATTAGACTCTTTCCTTTTCTCAGGACAGTCAGCAATAACATGTCCTTGTCTGTTACAGCAATAACAAATAATTTTTGATAAAGTTGCCTTGCTTGACTTGGTCTTTTTCCTGTCTTTCTTTGATGACTTCTTATTTTGATAATAGTCATCTTTTCCCTGTGAAGTAGATGGCTTTGTCCTTTACTGTTTCTTCTTTAAGAACCTCTGAAAGTGTCTTGTGAAAGCTGCAAAGTTCTCATCACTTTCACTGCTCTCAGAATTTCTGCTTTCTGAATTATCTGACTCAGTCTCAGCAATCTTTGGAGGTGGAGTTCGTGACTTACTTCTGTATTTTCTGGTGGCTTCTGTCTTGAATGCCACTGTCCTTTCTTTATGTTCACTTCTTGTAGACTTTTCCTCTTCTTTTCTCACCATCAACTGCATCTCATAGGATAACAGTTTTCCAAATAGTGTTGGTGGAGAGATATCTGCTAACTTTGCCATTTCCCTTATGGCACAGATCTTGGTCTCCCAATCCTTTGTTAGGGACCTCAGAAACTTATCATTTAACTCATAATTACTAAATTCTCTGCCATAGTACATTAGCTCATTCACAATCCTATAGAACTTCTTATAGCATTCTGTGATGCTATCAGACCTACCTTGCCTAAAACTTTCATATTCCTGGTTTAACAAGGATTTTCTATCCTGTCTCACTTCTTCTGAACCCTCCATGTACACTATAAGAGTATCCCACATCTCCTTAGATGTCTTATAGTGTATCAAGTTCTGAAAGGTAGCATCATCTATAGCACTCACAATGATATTCTGAGCCCTCTTGTCCATTGTGGCTAGAATTATCTCATCCTTTGTCATTTCAGAGAAGTCTTTAGGTGTTCTCTGATTTGCATCTAAGACTGAAACCTTCATGGGCACATATGGCCCTTCTTTAACTGTGATATATATTCTAGGGTCTGAGGTTTCCATAAACAGTCTCACCCTTTCCTTCCAGATGCCAAAAATTTCTTTTCTGCAAATGGGTAACTTCATGGATCCAAGTTCCTTATGATTCTCTGTTGAACCCATGATTCTTGATTTTCTTGATTTCACTTGACTTAGACTGAATCTGCCAACAGGATCTACTCAGACAGTTATGTCCCTTTGTGAGTAACCTGCCTCTGATACCACTTGAAAGATATTGTACCTACTCACCTAGAGGGGGGGGGGTGAATAGGTGACTTGATCTTTATTAACGTTGTAGGCAGATTTCAGATTATAGCACAGATTCTTAACTAATTTTAGACTGCAGTCAATCAGCAATCACAGAAATCAATCAAGCACACAGTGAACACACAAATTTATAGTGGTTCCCCAAGGTTTGGGTACATCCACTTTCCCCCTTCGCCTATCTAGTAGTGTACTAGATTCGGCCAAACTCCTCCACTATCTCAGATCCTCAGATCTTACACTCAGAACCCCAAAACAGGTTCCTACAGCTCAGGCCCAAGGCCCTACAACTCAGTCTTCTTCAAAGACCTACACTCAGCTTCTTCACAAAGCCTACACTCAGCCACAACAGGCCTACACTCAGCCACAACAGGCCTACACTCAGAGATACAGATCTCCTACACTCAGGCACACAGGCCCTACACTCAGCCTTTATAATTACAGGCTTACAACTCAGATCACTATGGATCCTACAAGAAAATATAAAATACAAAGTGTATACCTACAACTCAGAGAATAGAGAGAAGAGTTGATAGGTTCTTGATGAGTTCTTGGAAGAACTCTGCTGAGATCAACCACACTTGGCTTTTCTTCAAAGCTTCTTGAATGTAAAACACAATAGGGTTGATCTTCTCTGTAGCTGATATTTGATCTCTGCAACTTAAGATTCAGCACTAGGTCTGAATCCTTCTTCATAGACTGCTTCCAACGGCTGTCTACTTGGATGGAGCTCTCTCTCTCCAACTGCTTAGATCTTCACTAGATTGTTCAATGAATAGCTAGATCTTCTTTTCTTTTTTAATCACTTGATCATCTGTTTCTGTAGACAGTATAAGCCTATATATAGGCCTTCTTCATGGTAACCGGCTGGTCCGGTTCCTATCTGATTTCTGACAACTCTGACAGGTGTAGTAGACCGGCTGGAATGGCAGCTGTCATATCATCCAGTCAGTTCTTGAAATAACTGTAACTGTCTGAAAGTGTCGAGACAATCTGTCTTTAAGTGTCGACACTTATAGACCAAGTGTCGACACAAGTTGACAAAGTGTCGACACTAGCCTTCAAGGTGTCGACACAGCTCCTTGTGTTGTAGAATTCACTTCTCGACACAGCTTCTTCAATATGTGTCGACACTGATATTGAGTGCCGACACAACTCTTTGTTCTTCAGTACTTTGTTGAATTCTTGTAAGTGTCGACACAACTCCTTTGTGTCGACACATCTTCATGTGTTGAACTTGTTAAGTGTCGACACATCTTTCTTAGTGTCGACACATGCCTTCTGTGTTGATACTTGCTGTGTGTTGACACTGCTCCATGTGTCGACACATTCCTCTTCTGTTGAGACTCTGGATGAGTGTCGACACATCTCCTTAGTGTCGACACTTGTACTTAGAATATTTTGTTGAACTTTGCAGAGTGTCGACACAGCATCCTAGTGTCGACACTTTCTTCATGTGTTGAGTCTTCTGCTATGTGTCGACACATTCTTCATTGTGTCGACACATTCTTCATTGTGTCGACACTTTCTTCAAGTGTTGAGTCTTCTGATGAGTGTCGACACATTCTTTATTATGTCGACACTTATACTTAGACTCTGCTAACTTTGCTGAGTGTCGACACATTCTTCAAGTGTCGACACTATCTGATGTAGACACAGTTCGTTTGGGTGTCGACACAACTGCTAAGTGTCGACACAGCTTCACTGGACTTTTCTTCATTGAGTGTCGACACAACTCCTTGTGTCGAGACTTTCTGTCTGGTGTCGACTCTACATCCCTGGTGTCGACACAAGTACTCCAAGTGTCGACACTGCTTGTCTGGGTGTCGACACAAGTCTTCTTAAGTGTCGACACTTTGCTCCTGGGTGTCGACACATGGACTTAGAAACTTTTCAGCTTTCCCTGTGAATACTTGACCTGCACAACTAAACTCAAAACACATCAAATACATTTTGATGTATATCATTGAGTAGGGTGAGGCTTCTTCAAATCAGGTACATTTAAACCAATGTACCCAACAGATTTCAAAGCCTCAGCAGAAATAACAGGCTTTTCTGGAGCAGGAGCAGGAGTTTCAACAAGAGTTGGAGGAGAAGCTACAAAAGAATTAGAACTAAGTTGGACATAGCTTTCAGCTGCTGCCTTATTTTCCTCTTCAATATTAGCCAAGATCAGTTCATCTAGATCTGGCATGGGGGAGTCATCCATGACAAAGGTTTGTGCTGAAGGTATTTTTGGAGAAAAGGGAATAACCACTACTTCTGGAAGTGGAGTGACTACTGGCTGTGTAATAGCAAAACTTTCCCTAAGATGCTTAGCAAATTTTGAAGAGATGGGGGAAGTGTATGGTATAATAGCCAAGGATGACTTAGTAATCTGTTCTGCTGTAAGACATCTCAGAACTGTAAAGTAAAAATTCTTCAACAAATTCTCTAAATCAACTGTTGGATTAATGATGAAATCACCACCAGTAGTTATTTTCTCAGAGACTGACTCTTCCAAGTCCATGTCAGTATCAATAAAATTAGTAAAATCAATAACATATGTATCAATATAATATGTACAATCTGCTCTTATTGTTGCTTCCTCTGCTGCTGGAGCTACTACTGCTGGAACTACTGCAGCTACATCATTAAACATCTCCCCCTGCATGGTTTCAATAATACCTGAATCCATGCCCCTGACTGAAGATGGGGCAGTAGTGAGGGCAGTGATCTGTGCAGATAGGATAGTAATTGAAGTAGCAAGAGGTGTAATGGCCTCTGCTATTAGTGTTTTGAGAAGGGGAGTGAGAAGGGCAATGAGGAAGTAATTGTGGAGGTGTCCAATGGTGGAGTGGTAGATGGTGTTGCAGAAGGTGTAGAAGTGGGAACTGTGGGAGGGATAGAAAGTGGAGTATCTGGTATGTGAACAGCTGGAGGGGATGCATGTTGAGGGATGGTAGATGTTGATGGGGATGGATGGATGGCATCTTGCATGATGGTGTCTATTGGTAGATGGTAAGATGGTATTGAAGAGAGATGTGGGGGAAGAGGAGGTTGTGGTGGTGTAGGAATGTAGGTGTAATGGGGGGAATCAGGAGGTGTTGGTTGTTGATTTTCTTGAAGATGGGAAGATGAAATTTCAGTGATGTCAATGTGTGAAGATGGAGCTGGAGTAGGAACATGAGTATGTTGTTGTTGTTGTGGTGTTGGAGAGATAATGGATGATGGAGGAAGGATCTCTTCAATTGGGTGGGAAGTGGCATTTACAGCCCTTGTGCCTTCTGAAGCTGGGGTGGAAGAGGTAAAAGCCTTAGTTGGCTTGGTTATTGTCCTCTCCAACCTGCCAAATAAGGCACAGATTAGCCTTTTACTGGCATCGATGAATATGATCGGGGTGACCAGTGATTCAGCAGCTTTTTCTTGTAAAAAGATCCCTAGGATCCTTCCAAAGCAAACTTCCTTTTTATTGTTTTTCTTCTTTATCAGATAAAAAAGAATCTGTGCCCAATCCACCTGTTTCTTGTTTATTATTGCACACATGACTAAACACTGGTGTCTACTGGTGTAGTCATGGGCAGTATGTTTCCCAAGCAAAACTTTTCCAACCAAATCTGCCAAAAACTTATAAGGGGTCGAGAGGTGTTTGTTGGGTACATTGAAAAATGTGTACCAGATTTGAAGAAGCCTCACCCTACTCAATGATATGCATCAAGGTGTATTTGATGTTGTTTTGAGTTTATATGTGCAGGTTAAGAAAGTGCAGGAATGCAGAAAAATTTCTAAGTCCATATGTCGACACCAGAAGAAGCTGTGTCGACACTTATGAATGCTTGTGTCGACACTGGAGAAAAGCTGTGTCGACACTTAGATTTAATTGTGTCGACACTTGGAAAGGCTGTGTCGACACCAGAAGCAACTATGTCGACATGCAGAGGTAGTGTTGATACATAGTGAAGTATTATCAACATCAACTGTGTCGACACCAAGAGGTAGTGTCGACACACAGTAATACTTTGTCGACATCAATTGTGTTGACACCAAGAGGCAGTGTCGACACGCAGAAAACTTTGTCGACATCAACTGTGTCGACACACAGGACTTGTGTCGACACACTGCAGAGGTTCTACAAAGTTAAAGAAGAGAAGTGTTTGTGTTGACACACAAGACTTGTGTCGACACAAAGCAAAGTTTCAACAAAGTTAAAGAAGAGAAGTGTTTGTGTCAACACACAGAATCTGTGTCGACACATTCTAAAGAAGCAGTGTCGAGAAGCAGTTACAACAACAAAGGAGCTGTGTCGACACTACCAAGGCTTGTGTCGACACTTAGTCCACTTGTGTCGACACTTAGTCTACTTGTGTCGACACATGATGAAGTTCAGTCTCGACACTTTCTGACAGAAACAATATTTCAAGAAGTGACTGGATGACTTGACAGCTGCCATTGACAACCGGTCTACTGCAACTGTCAGAGATGTCAGAAGTTTGTTAGAAACCGGATCAGCCGATTACCATGGAGGAAGACTATATAAAGGCTTTCTCCTTCAACAGAAAAAAAAACGATCACAGATTAGAGAAACTAATACAGAATACTGAAGAATTTGGAGAGAGAGAGAGCTCCAAAGAAGAAAGGGGCTTTCATCATCAAGTCCCTCAAGTGTAGATCCTGAACTAATCTGCTAAGAAGAATTCAGATTGAGATCTGAGTTTCAAGAACGGAGCTGATTGAAGATCAACTACACAAGAGTTTAACCCTATTGAGTTCAGATTCAAGAAGCTTTGAAGAAAGCTAAGAGAGGTTGTTCTCTGCTATCATATTCTTCCAAGAACAGATCAAGAAACCAGCCATTCCTTCTCTCTCTACTTGGGTGGTGGTACAATAATTTGTAATTCTATTTTTCTGTAGGATCTATTTCTAGATCTGAGTTATAAGCCTAAATTATAAATGCTGAGTTGTAGGAGATTTGTATCTCTGAGGTGTAGGCCTTGTTGAAGGCTGAGGTAGGGCTTTGTGCCTGAGTTGTAGGAGATTGTATCTCTGCGTTGTAGGCCTTGTTGAAGGCTGAGGTAGGGCAGTTTGCCTGAGTTGTAGGAGTGGGGACACACTCTGAGTTGTAGGAACCTGGTTTGGGTTCTGAGTTGTAAGATCTGAGGATCTGAGAAGAAGAGTAGAAGTTAGGCCGAATCTAGCACACTGCTAGATAGGCGAAGGGGAAAGTGGATGCACCCAGACCTTGGGGAACCACTATAAAACCTGTGTGCACTCTGTGTTTGAATAATTCTGTGATTGCTGTGTTGTGTTAGTTATAGAATTTGCAGTTTCTTATTACTAAACTAAACAGATTTTCTGCCTTAAAAAGGAAAAAGAAATTACATATATTCACCCCCCCCCCCTCTAGGTGGTTAGACACTAATTCTTTCAAGTGGTATCAGAGCCAGGTTCCTCAAAGAAGGACTTAACAGTCTGAGTTAGATCCATAAGGTAGATTCAAGATCAAGAAAATGGGTTCAGGTGAAAATCATAAGGAAGTAGGTTCTATGAAATTACCCATATGCAGGAAGGAGATATTTGGAATATGGAAAGAAAGGGTCAGGCTATTTATGGAGGCTTCTGATCCAAGGATCTACATTACAGTAAAGGAAGGTCCTTATGTTTCAATGAAGATCTCAGTTCTTGATGCAAACCAAAGAATTCCCAAGGATGTTTAAGAGATGACTAAGGATGAGATCATCTTGGCAACTATGGACAAAAGATCCCAGAATATCATAGTAAGTGCCATATTTGATGCAACCTTTCAAAATTTGATTCACTGCAAGACCTCCAAGAAAATGTGGGATACTTTGATAGTCTACATGGAGGGTTCTGAAGAAGTCAGACATGATAAAAAGTCCATGCTGAACCAGGAATATGAGATTTTCAGGCAAGGAAAGTCTGACAGTATAACTGAGTGTTATAAAAAGTTCTATAGAATAGTAAATGAGCTAATGTCCTATGGAAGAATCTTCAGTACATATGAACTGAATGATAAATTCCTAAGATTCTTGACAAAGGATTGGGACACTAAGATTTGTGTCATTAGGGAAGTGGGCAAACTTGCAGATATCTCTCCTCCAACTTTATTTGGAAAATTGCTGTCATATGAGATGCAGCTGATGACTAGGAAAGAGGAAGAGAAAAGTGCAAAAGGGGAGCATAGAGAAAAGTCTGTGGCCTTCAAGGTTGAAGCCACTAGGAAGAATAGGAGGATGTCTCCATCACCTCCTAAGATAGTTGCTGAAATTGCTTCAGATAATTCAGACAACCAAAGTTCAGATAGGAGTGACTCAGATAAAGATTTTGCTGCCTTCACAAGGCAGTTTCAGAGATTCCTGAAGAAGAAGCAGTGGAAGTCTAAGCCTTCCACATCTCAGCCTAAGGATGACTATTATCAAAAGAGGAAGTCATCCAGGAAGGACAGGAGCAGGTCTAAGCCAAGCAAATCTACAACCTCAAAGATAGTTTGCTACTGCTGTAATATGACTGGACATATTGTGGCTGAGTGTCTAGACAAAAGAAAAGAGTCTGCTGATAAAAAGAAGATTCAACACCAGAGCAAGAAGGAGAAATCCTTTATTGCTAAGAAGGAGAAGAGCTTGACAGACAAATCATCTTCAGAGTCAAAATCTGAAGCTGAGGCTTATATTGGTCTATATGCAGCAAATGAAGAAGATGAGTTTCTGCAAGTGCTGAACTCTATCTATGAATAAGAAGATCATCAGTGCAAGGGACTGATGGCTGTGTCAGAAGAAGACAAGTGCCAAGATCAGCCTGGTCCTAGTAAGGTACAATGTTTTTCTAGAAATTCAGTTTGTAGTACTTGGTCAGATTCAGCAACTTCTACATCAAGTGATGTGGATGGGTCTGAGTCTGAAGGTGATATTCATCAGTTGATAGATTAATATGGGGACTTGTTGCAGGCACTAAAGAAAAGCAAAAACCTGGCCAAAACTCAGGCTAAGGAAATTGCAGATCTTAAGATGGCTGCATCTGATTCAGAGAAGATGCTAGATCAAAAGTTGAATGAGATTGCAAAATTTAAAAGCATAACTGTTATTCAAATGGGCACAATCACATACAAAAATGATCTGATTAAAAGTCTGGAAGTCAGACTTCAAAAAGAAAATGATTTGGTGGCTAGTTACTCCAAGCCAAAATCAGTTTTATCCTTAATAGATGAGTTTGTGGCTCAAAAGGGTAAGGCTGGAATAGGCTTTAAAAGTAACACCAGGGCTATCTAGTTTAATAGAAAGGGCAAAGCCTTAGTCCAGCCACTGAACTTTAAAGTCCCAGTAGTTTTTAGAAAGGTACAAGTGCCTTCTAACAAGTATGGCCTTGAGAATACTCATGATCATACTAGGACTGAAGTTCTGAATGACAAGGGTGTTTATGTCAATAATGCAGCCCATGTCCATAAACCCCATGTTCCTAAGAAAACAGTGGGTATAGCTGCAGCAGCCCCCGCACAAAATAAGAAACCTGCTGCAAATAATTCAACTAAGGTTGTACCTAAACAAAGGTATAATAAGTTTGAATGTTGGTGCTGTGGCAAGACAGGCCATTATGCCTTAGATTGCTAGCACAACATTAGTGTCATGAAGAACAACAGTCCATCTGTTAGAAGAGCAGCAGGTAGATTTGTTCAGTATGAAGCTAACTTGAACCAAGGACCCAAGACTTATTTGGGTTCTAAGGTTAAGTAATTCTTTATTGCAGGTGAGTCCAAGTTGCCATACCCCTATATTGTACTTGGACAGTGGATGTTCCAGGCACATGGCTGGAAAAAGGGGGTTGCTGAAGGACTACTTACCTATCATGAATGGGCCTAAAGTGATTTTTGGTGGTTCTGAAAAGGGGATCATCAAAGGTTTTGGTAACATTTCTAATAACTCAGTTACAATCACTTAAGTGGCATATGTAAAGGGTTTGAAACACAACCTTATTAGCATAAGTCAGCTGAGTGATTTAGGATATGACACTTAATTTATTAAGAATGGATGTCATATCAAAAGGTTAAGAGATCAAAAGGTCATATTGACAGGATATAGAAAAAGAAATGTGTACTGTCTTAATTTTGAGTGTGAGAACACTGTTTCTCCTATTTGTCTTGTAGCTGATGAGAAAGTCTCTCATTGTGTCAAATGGCACAAGAGTCTAGCCCATCTTAATTACAAGACCATTGACCAACTCTTTAGCAAAGAGTTAATGAGGAATGGTCCTCAAGTTAAGTATATAAAGGATGAGATATGCTCAGCTTGTCCAAAAGGCAAGTAGACCAAATCTTTCTTTCATAGCCTTGAAAATAAGGATTCAGTGAGGTGCCTATACCTCTTGCATATGAATCTATTTGTTCCTATGCCAGTTCATAGTCTAGGTAGGAAGGTCTACACATTTGTGGTGGTAGATGACTATTCTAGATATTCATGAGTGTTCTTTCTGAGACAAAAATCTGAAACCCCAAGTGTTTTATATATTTTGTCAAACAAATTCAGAATGAAGTGGACAGTATAATGGTCAAAATCAGAAGTGACCATGGCACTGAATTTCAATCTGAGAGTATGACAAGACTGTGTGAAGAATTTGGGATTTTTCAAGAATTCTCCTCACCTAGAACACCACAACAAAATGGTATTGCTGAAAGGAAGAATAGAACACTGATTGAGGCTTGTAGAACTCTATTGAGTGACACATCTCTCCCAGAATATTTTTGGGCTGAGGTAGTAAACACTGCATGTTACATGATCAATAGAGCTTCTATTACCAAAATCCACAAAAAGACTCCCTATGAGATTATGAAGGGCAAAAAACCAAACTTATCCTATTTTAGGATCTTTGGTTGCAAGTGTTATGTCCTTAACAATGGCAAGTCTTATCTAACTAAGTTTGCTGCCAAATCCCAAGATGGGATATTTGTTGGGTACAACAATAATAGTAAGGCTTATATGGTCTACAACTTGAGTGCTCAAGTTGTAGAAGAGTCTGTACATGTTGTCTTTGATGAAACAAGACTAATTAACAGTGAGTTGCCAAGTAGTTCTTACAGTTCTACAGGTATAAATGAGAGAATGGACAAGCTTACCATTACAGAAGATTCAACTGCAAATCAGGAAGTGGAAAATGATGGCTGCTATCCAGGGGGAGTACTAGACTCTCCAGATGCTGATGAAAACCAAGAGGTGCATCATAATGAAGAGACTGGAGGTGTTCAACTTGAATATAGACTACCTCCAGCTACTAGACACTTAAAGGATCATCCGGTAAATCAGATTATTGGTAATCCACGACAAGGAGTGCAAACAAGGAGCAAGAATCTGAACACAGTTCTATGCTCTAGCTTCTTATCACAAGTGGAACCCAAGAAATTTGAAGAAGCTGTTCTAGACCCACATTGGATTAATGTCATGCAAGAGGAGCTGAATTAGTTCAGAAGGTGCAAGGTCTGGAAGTAAGTTCCTAAACCAAAAGACCACAACATCATTGGAACAAAGTGGATCTTTAGGAACAAACTAGATGAGAATGAGATCATTATAAAGAATAAAGCAAGACTTGTTGCAAAAGGATACAGACAGGAAGAGGGTATTGATTTTGATCAAACCTTTGCCCCAGTAACAAGACTGGAAGCAATTAGGATGTTCCTTGCTTAAGCAGCATATCAAAGCTTTAAGGTATTCCAAATGGATGTAAAATCAGCATTCCTAAATGGAAATCTAAAAGAAGAAGTCTATGTAGAGCAGCCCTCAGGTTTTGTTGATTCTCTCAAACCTGATTATGTTTATAGACTTATGAAAGATTTGTATGGGTTAAAACAAGCCCCAAGGGTTTGATACGAAACCCTATCTAATTTTCTCATTGGGAACAAATTCTCAAGGAGGAAAATAGACAAGACTCTATTCCTTAGGGAGTCCAAAGGAAAGATAATCCTAGTCCAAATATATGTTGATGACATAATATTTGGGTCTACTGAAAGTAACCTTTGCAGAAAGTTTGCAAAACTTATGCAAGGGAAATTTGAAATGAGCAGTATGGGAGAACTTAAGTTCTTCTTGGGTCTCCAAGTTAGACAGACTCAAGATGGCTTGTCCATATCTCAGTCTTAAGTTCACCCTGGAGTTGATTAAGAAGTATGATATGGAATCATCCACTACCATGAGAACTCCAATGGGGACAAGTGTATCTCTAAGCAAAGATTATGTAGGGAAACCTATAGATGAAACTTTGTATAGAGGGACAGTTGGCTCCCTCCTATATTTGACTGCTAGTAGACCAGATATCATGTATGCTACATGTGTCTATGCTAGGTACCAATCCTGCCCTAAAGAATCTCATTTGACTGCTATCAAAAGGATCTTGAGATATCTTAAGTGCACACCTAATCTAGGCCTTTGGTACCCTAGGAATGAAGATTTTCTACTGACAGGCTATTCAGTTGCAGATTTTGCAGGTTGCAAAGAATATAGAAAAAGTAATACAGGCACCTGTCAATTTCTAGGAGGAATATTGGTGTCTTGGAGCAGTAAGAAGCAGACTAGTGTGACAATCTCTACAGCTGAGTCTGAATATGTGGCAATAGGAAGTTGCTGTGCACAACTCTTATGGATTCAGCACCAGCTAGAAGACTATGGTATTCAGGTAAGTAGAACACCTTTGCTTTGTGATTCTACAAGTGCTATTTCTATTGCTAATAATCTTGTTTCACATAGTAGGACTAAGCATATAGAAATTAGATATTATTTTCTTAGAGAACATGTAGAGAAAGAGGACATCTCACTAGAATTTGTCAAAACAGATTATCAAATTGAAGATATGTTTACTAAGCCTCTAGATGAAACTAAATTCAATAAATTTTAAATTGAAATAGGAATGTTAAACATAGATTAGTTTAGCAAAATTGGCAAAGTAAAATTGTGTCAACATATCCAGCAAATAGGCGTCGACACAGAAAAGTATTGTTGACACTTCAGGAAAGTTGTGTCGACACTTCAGGGAAGTTGTGTCGACACATCCAGGAGTTGTGTCGACACTGGGAATAAGTGTCGACACATAAGTTCTGTCAACTATATTAGTGCTGGTGTCGACACATGCAGATATCTATGTCGACATTCAAACACTGAGTCGTCAGTTAAGGATATTTATGTCGACACATCATAATTGGTGTCGACACATAGAAGTCAACACCGTTGTCTAAACTTAATTAGTCTATGTCGACACTTTTCAACAGTGTCGACACATTCAATGATTGTTGACGCGCCTTTTGACCTTCTTTGTTCAAAGGTATAAATAGGTCAACAATAAACCCTGTCGACACGCTCTCCAGATTCTTGAGACCAGAATCTAGTGTCGACAAACTCTCTTCTTTCACACCAGATTTCTCTCAATAACCATGGCGCCAAAGATCGAGGATAATGTCAATAAAGGATACGAACTAGTTCGGAACGCATTTGATGGAGCGGAATCAGAAATTATAGGATTAATAACCCTAATAGCTGAAAATGGTCTTGAATTCCTCGTTTCAGAACCAACTAAGATTTGGAAGAAAGAAACACTAGAATTCTTTGGTGCTGCTACCCTAGATCAAGTTGGCCTCAAAAGTAGATCCATAGTCCATGGAGTAAAGGTGAAAAATCACCCAGAAGAGTTTAAGGAAAGTTCCACATCTACCATGAACACAAGAAGAAGTAGATGTACCCGCATCTAAGCTAAGGGAAGCACTTCAATGGTGTGGACTGGATTCCACCATGAAGATTGGCTCAGCTTTGAACAGAAAAGGCATGAATATGCAAGGGAAGTTCTTGTCTGAAGTTGTAGGTAAAGTGATTCTCTGTAAGCTAGGGGGCATGATAAGATTTCTGCCTATATGTTTACCCTTATGACCAGAATCATCTATAGATTAAACACAGATTGGTCAGCAGTCATTTTTGAAAAGATTAAGGAAATTATGAAGAAGCCAAATCTAGGAAGGATTGTGAGCTTGTATTTATCTAAAACCATTCCTGAAGTGATGGAACAGTCAGCTGGGACTAAGATAAATCACATGAGAAGGATGGATATCAGGATCATCTCCAGCTGGGAGAGTGTATTAACTAAGGATATACCTACTCCAATGAAGGAAACTCCTCCACAGAGGAAGCAAAAGAGACCCAAAATGGCTCCTGAACTTTCCAGTAGTTCAGAGGAGCAAGCAGCTTTCAGTTCTAATGAAGAAGATGCTGAAAATGCTGGAAGGTCACCAGTATTAGAAGTAAGAAATGAAGATGCATAGAGGCAGGGTGATCAACCATCTGCTAGCCCCATCCACCTGGATCCACTCCAGGGGGAGCCTCAACATGAGAAAGTGCCAACCCACTTGGATAGTGAAATGACAACACAGACTATACTTGAGGTAATACAAGAGGTTAATCAATCCATTCTTAATGATAAGGATGAGTCTCTAACTGAATTTTTGATTGATGTTTACCAGCCAACTCAACAGAGCAGTCAACCACAAGATGTTATCATGGAGGATATATCTGCTGCTGCTGATGCTCCTGAGATAAGAGAATCTCCAGTCCCTACTCAACATGAGTTCACCCTAGAAGAATTGTTCCCTGATTTAGTGCAAACTAATATTGAGGGGGAGCAAGCTGGATTTGAGGGGGACAAACCTGTTTTTGAGGGGGAGCAAGCCAACCTTGAGGGGGAGCAAGTAGGAACTCAAGGGGAAAAAGTTAGAACTGAAAGAGAGGAGCAAAGGACTCAGGGGGAACAACCTAGGACAGATAAGGAATTGCCTCCAAGTCCTAAGGAGAGAGTAGATATAGCTAGTACTTCAGCTTCTGAAGGGGAAGCATAAATTCAAGCTAAGAAGAGGAAGTTAATGGTGTTCAAAAGAAGAAACCAGAACTATAAGAGGGCATTGCAAACTGCTCCTCAATCTGCCCCAATAGCAGATTATAGTTCCTTATTAATCTCATTGCAAGTAAAGCTTGATGAACAAAGGATAGCTATGGAGAGATACATGGATGAAAGCCATAAGGATTTACAATTTTCCTTGGCACAGGATATAAAGTCAATCAAATTTGAAGTTAATCTGAATAAGAAGGAGATGTCAGATTGCTTTCACAAAAGAGGCAATGCTGTGGTTCACCTAGCAACTCATCAAGAAAAGATCAAGACTCAAGTAGTTGATATGGTTGTTAAACAAGGATATGTCCTAGAGAATCAGCTTAGAATGAATGATAATCTGACAGAATCACATAATGTGATTGTCACTGAAATGAAGAACATTGCTTCTGCCCAGACTACAGCAAGGACTCAGGCCAAGGCAGATTTTGACAAGCAATTACAAGAAGGATTAGCTGATGTTCAGACAGCTATTAAGGATTCTCAAAAGACTATCTCTGCACAGCTTCTGAAGTTGAAGTCTTTTTATAAAGATGGTGTAAATTTTCTGGATGACCAGATAAGATTTCAAAAAGATGACCTCAGGGATCATGTTGCCAGAGAAGTCCTAAAGGGGGAGAGAGTGTTAGTCAAAGCAGGCTCTGATCATGTTAAATGGATATCTAATAGTATTAGAGCCACTCTTGGATATCCACCCCTCTGTGATGATGACAATGTGGCTGAGTCAGGAATAAATCCTGCTCATTTTGGAGGTGACCAACCAGAAGTTGCTCAAGTTATCTATCCTCCAGCAAATTTTGAAATGATCCGCCAAGAAGTACAGTCTATGTACAACCCTCCATAGGGTAATAAAAATATTATTCTTGAGAAAGTAGAAATGTCAGTGCAAGAGGAAGTTTTGACCAAATAGCAAGAAACTCTTTTATCTAAGAAAAGATTCAGAGAACAGGCTGAATTGAAGCCTGATTTTGAGCAGTGGAGTCCTACTTCAAGGAACATTATACTGACTGCTTGGAAAGCTGTAAAGGATAAGTCCCATGATAGGGGAAAATGGTACTCTGAGCAAGAATGGCAAAAGCATGAAGCCAGGCAAGAATCTATTGTCCAATATAGAAGAAAGGCTAAGGCTGGGAAGCTACCTCCTAATGCTTAGGAGCCTAGCAAACATTTCCCAAAGCCGTTTCATTACTTTGAGAGGCAAAAAAATAAGAGCTGCAGAACAAAAGAAGAAATATCTAAAGGGCAAGAAGCCAGCTGATGATACTGATGCTCCAGTGCAAGCCAAGATCCAATCAGACAAAGGCATAGTTATCAAGGAGCCAGATCAGCTTTAGATTAGAGTTACTTAAGTTTACAACTTTGTAATCTTTAGTTATTAAAATCCATGTAAACTTTTGATTAGAAATTGTTGCAAGTTTAAACAAAACATTTATGAATGTTCATTGTGTTAGCATTATTATTCTGTGATGATATATTATACATGTTTTGTTTAGTAGTTACCCTGTCGTATAATATTTTTATACATCAAAATGTGTATTTGTTATGAATGGTGTATATCATTGACTAAGGGTTATGACTTCTGCAAATAGGGGGAGATTGTTAGGTACATTGGAAAATGTGTACCAGATTTGAAGAAGTCTCAACCTACTCAATGATATGCATCAAGGTGTATTTGATGTTATTTTGAGTTTATATGTGCAGGTTAAGAAAGTACAGGAATGCAGAAAAATTTCTAAGTCTATGTGTCGACACTAGAAGAAGCTGTGTCGACACTTATGAAGGCTTGTGTTGACACTGGAGAAAAGCTGTGTCGACACTTGGAGTTAATTGTGTCGACACTTGGAAAGGCTGTGTCGACACCAGAAGCAACTGTGTCGACATGCAGAGGCAGTGTCGACACACAGTGAAGTATTGTCGACATCAATTGTGTCGACACCAAGAGACAGTGTCTACACACATGAATACTTTGTCGATATCAATTGTGTCGACACCAAGAGGCAGCGTCGACACGCAGAAAACTTTGTCGACATCAACTGTGTCGACACACAGGACTTTTGTCGACACACTGCAGAGGTTCTACAAAGTTAAAGAAGAGAAGTGTTTGTGTCGACACATAGGACTTGTGTCGACACACAGAAAAGTTTCAACAAAGTTAAAGAAGTGAAGTGTTTGTGTCAACACACAGAATCAGTGTTGACACATTCTAAAGAAGTAGTGTCGAGAAGCAGTTACAACAACAAAGGAGTTGTGTCGACACCACCAATGCTTGTGTCGACACTTAGTCCACTTGTGTCGACACTTAGTCTACTTGTGTCGACACATGATGAAGTTCAGTCTCGACACTTTCTGACAGAAATAATATTTCAAGATGTGATTGGATGACTTGACAGCTGCCATTGACAATCGGTCTACTGCAACTATCAGAGATGACAGAAGTTTGTTAAAAACCGGATCAGCAGGTTACCATGGAGGAAGACTATATAAAGGCTTTCTCCTTCAATAGAAAAAACGATCACAGATTAGAGAAACTAATACAGAATACTGAAGAATTTGGAGAGAGAGAGCTCCAAAGAAGAAATGGGCTTTCATCATCAAGTCCCTCGAGTGCAGATCCTAAACCAATCTGCTAAGAAGAATTCAAATTGAGATCTGAGTTTCAAGAAGGGAGCTGATTGAAGATCAACTCCACAAGAGTTCAACCCTACTGAGTTCAAATTCAAGAAGCTTTGAAGAAAGCTAAGAGAGGTTGTTCTCTGCTATCAGATTCTTCCAAGAACTGATCAAGAAACCAACCATTCCTTCTCTCTCTACTTGGGTGGTGGTATAATAATTTGTAATTCTATTTTTCTGTGGGATCTATTTCTAGATCTGAGTTGTAAGACTAAATTATAAAGGCTGAGTTGTTATAGATTTGTATCTCTGAGGTGTAGGCCTTGTTGAAGGCTGAGGTAGGGCTTTGTGCCTGAGTTGTAGGAGATTGTATCTCTGAGTTGTAGGCCTTGTTGAAGGCTAAGGTAGGGCAGTTTGCCCGAGTTGTAGGAGTGGGGACACACTCTCAGTTGTAGGAACCTAGTTTGGGTTCTAAGTTGTAAGATCTGAGGATCTGAGAAGAAGAGCAGAAGTTAGGCCGAATTTAGCACACTACTAGATAGGCGAAGGGGGAAAGTGGATGTGCCCAGACCTTGGGGAACCACTATAAAACATGTGTGCACTCTATGTTTGAATAATTCTGTGATTGTTGTACAGTGTTAGTTATAGAATTTGCAGTTTCATATTACTAAACTGAACAGATTTTCTACCTTAAAAAGGAAAAAGAAATTACACCTATTCACCCCCCCTCTAGGTGGTTAGGCACTAATTCTTTCAGTTTTTCTTCAATAGTTTATTAGGGTTATCTCCAGTATAACTCAATAGGCCCAACATCACATCAGACTCCTCTGTTTCAGTCTCTAGTTGCTCTTCTACATTCCTTATTCTAAAAATTTCAGTTAAAATTGCGGGAGTTAAGGAGACGGGGTAACCCGCAATGGTGCCTGTCATCGTATTCTCCTCTATTGTTGATAGGGTGTAGACCAATTCTCTGATTTCAGTGTTGTGCAGTTTGATTCTTCTTGTCATCAAGGTTTTGAGTTCTTGTTCTTCAAGTAGTTCAAGAATGTAAAGGAATATGGGATCAGAATGCTGAAACAAATCAAAGTCCACATCAAAACCTGTATCGAACTTCATGCCTGCGAGACTGCTTGCCTGAATCGCCATGGAATCACCTGCAAGAGATACACAAAAGCGGCGATCAAGTGAAAGGGAACAGAAAGCACGAGACGGAGGTCGAAGAAAACCTAAATATATGGTTTTCAAGAATATAAACCGACAGACTCCGTTCCATGAATAAAAATAATTCTTCGAACAGAGTTCGACAAAATAATTTTGAATGAAATAATTCGTCGATTTTATCCAGAAGAATTGAAGACATTTCGTCGAACTTCGTTCGACGAATATCTTCTGAAGCAAGTTCGTCGAACTCCGTTCGACGAAAATTGTTTCACTCACAGAGAGTTCGTCGATCTGCGTTCGACGAATATCTCTCAAACTTTCCCCGGTTCATCGAACTCCGTTTGACGAACTTTGGAAAATTCTTCGAGTGCAGACAAAAATTAAATAAAGTCTTCTCCATTGATCATTCCAAGTTAATTTACAAAGAACATATGATTTCTCTCATCTAGAGGTTTGGTGAATATATCAGCCCTTTGTAAATCAGTGTAGATATATACAAGCTTGATTTTATTTTTGTCTACACACTCTCTAATGAAATGATGTCTAATGTCAATATGTTTTGTCCTACTATGGTGAACCAGATTCTGGGCTATGGCTATAACACTTGTATTATCACAGAGAAGGGTTGAATTATTTAAGTTGAACCCATAATCTAGAAGTTGATTTTATATCCAAAGCATATGTGAACAACAGCTGCCTGCTGTAATGTATTTTGCTTCAGCAGTTGAGGTTGACACTGATGTTTGCTTTTTACAAAACCAAGATACTAATCACATACCCAGGAACTGGTAAGTCCCTGAAGTACTTTTTCTATCGACCCTACATCCAGTAATATCAGCATCAGAGTATCCAGTTAACTCAAATTCTGATTCAACAGGATACCACAGGCCTAGATTAGGACAACTCATTATATATCTCAAGATCCTTTTTAGTAAAATTAGGTGAGATTCTTTAGGGTTCACCTAAAACCTAGCACAAAGACATGTGGCAAACATAATATCTGGCATACTTGCTTTGAGGTATAATAGGGACCCAACAATGCCCTTATAAAGTTTCTGATCCATAGGTTTCCCTCGTACATCAGAGTCCACAACAGCATTGGTAGCCATGGGTGTTTTCTTTGCTGAGGCATCAGCCATCCGAAACTTCTTTAGAAGTTCTTTAGCATATTTTTCTTGAGAGATGAAGATGCCATCAGGGAGCTGCTTCACTTGGAGACCAAGGAAGTAGGAAAGATGAACCATGCTACTCATTTCAAATTTGGAATGCATGAGGTCAGAGAACCTCTTGCATTATTTGGAATCTGTAGTGACAAATATAATATCATCCACATAAATTTGTACTAATAATATTTGGTCCTTATGATGTCTAGTGAAAAGTATTTTATCTACAGTTCCTCTTGTAAATTTATGTTCTAATAAAAAACTAGCTAAGGTCTCATACCAAGCTCTTGGAGCTTGTTTTAGACCATAAAGAGCCTTATGCAATTTAAACACTTGAGAGGGGTAAGTTGGAGAAACAAAACCTAGAGGTTGTTCTACATAAACCTCTTTTTTAGCACTCCATTTAGAAAAGCACTCTTCACATCCATTTGGAAGACCTTGAATCTCTTGTATGCTGCATAGGCAAGGAATATTCTTATGGCTTCCAACCTTGTAATAGGTGCAAAGGTTTGATCATAATCAATTCCTTCTTCTTGCCTATATCCTTGAGCAACAAGCCTAGCCTTGTTTCTCACAATGATTCCTTGGACATCCAACTTGTTTCTGAAAACCCATTTGGTTCCAATAACTTGGTAGTTTTGGGGTCTTGGAACCAAATTCCAAACTCTACATCTCTCAAATTGATTTAGTTTCTCCTGCATTGCAAGGATCCAGTAGGGATCCTGCTCAGCATCATGGATGGATAGAGGTTCAACCTGCGAGAGAAAACAGGCATGCATCAAATCTTGGGTGAGTTGATGCCTTGTTTGTACACCTGCTGATATGTCTCCAATCACTTGAGATCTTGGGTGATCCCTAAGTATGACAAAATCAGTGGGTGGAGTAGGTTATGCAACAACATTTGGAATTAATTCCTCCTATGGAATTATATTTGTTGTTGGTAGAGATTCATTTTCTTCAGCTTCTTCTTCTTCACTTTTTTCAATGGCTTGTGGAGAGGGATGAGTTGGAACCTCTTGGGTGAGGTTTAGTCCATCCAAGGTCTCACACAAGTGGGGTACCTGCAAGTTGCTATTGGTAGAAACTTATTTCTCCTTGCAATACATGTTAGTCTCATCAAATGAAACATGAATGGACTCTTCAATTTTTAATGTTGACTTATTAAAAACCCTATAGGCCTTGCTTACTTGGGAATATCCTAGAAAAATTCCCTCTTTAGCCTTAGCCTCAAACTTTCTAATGTATTTTTTGTTGTTGTTATGAATGTAACATAAGTATCCAAATACTTTGAAGTAGCTGATTTTAGGTTTCTTACCTTTGAGCAATTCATAGGGAGTCCTATTCTTTAGTTTATAAATTAGCCTCTTATTCAGGACATAATTTGATGTGCTTACAGCCTCTGCCCAAAAGGTTAGGGGCATGAAAGTATCTGCAAGCAATGTACTTGCAGCTTCAATGAGTGTCATATTTTTCCTTTCAGCTACCCCATTTTGTTGGGGAGTTCTAGGAGCTGAGAAGCAATGCCTGATACCTTCCTTCTCACGGAACTCATGCATAAGAAGAGACTCAAATTCTGTGCCATGATCACTATTGATCAATGCAACATGAGTAGAGAACTCAATCTGTATGGTCCTGAGAAAATTTATAAGAACCTTGAAGGTATCTAACTTAGATCTCAGAAAGAATACCTAACTGAACCTGGAGAAGTCATCCACTATAACCAAAGTGTAGGATTTATCTCCTAGGCTTTGTACAATAATGGGTCCAAAGAGATCCAATTGTAGCAAGTACAAAATCCTAGGTGAATCACTCTTATTAACAGATTTAAAACTAGTTTTAGTTTGCTTGCCTAATTGACAAGCCCTATAGAGACCTTCCTTCTTGTAGGGACCAGAAGGTAGACCTCTAACAATGTTGTGTTTAGATAGCCTAGCAACATTTTTCAGATTTACATGACCTAGTCTTTTGTGCCATAAGTCATTCTGATTACTAGTTAAATTAAGTAAACAGATATCAGTTTTGGCAGAAGGAAAATTTACTAAGTATATGTTGCCTTGTCTATTTCCAATTAAAACTGTTTGGTTGTTTTTATCAATAATAGAACAAATTGATGGGTTAAAGTATACCTAAAAACCATCATCACATAACTAACATATGGAGATGAGGTTATGCTTGAGTCCACTTACATATGTCACCTTCTTGAATGTGACAGCTCCTATTCTTACTTCTCCAAATCCTTCTAACTGACCACATTTGGAGTCACCAAAGACAACCTTTGGCCCCAGCTTGGACTTATAGTTGAATAAGATATCCTTGCTGCTAGTCATATGTTTGGAGCAGCCACTGTCCAGGTAGCAAGTTTGATTTACCCCTGGACAGCTCTTCACCTACAATAGAAAACAGTTAATGGTTTTTGACCCAGGTTACCTAGGGTCCTTTGTATTGCTGATAAGAGAAGCTGGAAATAACATAGAATTTAGGTTGGGACTTGTATCCTAGGGGGTGATATCTCCTAGGTGGTATGATCCAGTCAGCTAGTGGATTAAATGGTTTCTTAGAAATATTTAAGTTGTTGTTGGAATTATAGTTTTGATTAAGTCTTCCTGGGTTCGATGAATTTCTGTAAGTTCGTCGACCAGAGTTCGATGAATTCGGTTGAAATCGTCGATCTCTTCCCAGAGAATAAACATGTTCATTCTCTGTGACCCACGTTCGTCGACCTCTACTCGACGGACCATACAGAGTTCGTCGATCACAGTTAGATGAATAAATGTAACTATTGTTTGCATTCAGAGTTTGTCGATCAGGGGTTCGACGAACTAGCCCCATTTTGTCGATCTGAGTTCGACGAAAATTGCTGAACCTTGTTTTTACTAGGTGTTTTCTAGTTTTTGGTTTTCTATCCTACTGTCTTAGGGATCTTTTCTACAGTTTGTTTGTCATTTACTTTTTCTTTCCCTTTAGCTGATACAAATTTTATTGGGGTTGATAAAATGTTCTTCCTGAGAATGGGGGGCAAACCTGATGGAGCACCTAAGCATTGCTTGCCATTAAGTCTGGCATTAATAGTACTTGTGATATCCATCAGCTTGAGGCTTCTCCCATTGAGAGTTTCCTCGAGTTGTTTGGCCTCACAAAACTCAGTTTTTAGTGAAATTATTTTTTCATTTGCAAAGGTTAATTCATCTTTTAACCTAATATTTTCAGATTGAACATCCTCCAAGTTTCCTAATTTTTCCCTAAGAATTTAGATTTCTTTTTCAGAATTAATCAAATCTATGCACATTAACTTGAAATCAGATTTAAATGTTTCAGAGCTGTAGTCAAAGGACGACAATACCTGATCTGCCTCTGATTCAGACACTCCTTCATCTTCAGACTCTTCTTCTTCTGAGTGACTTCTGGAGGCATCAATTGCCATGAGGCAAACCTCCTTTGCTCTTGCTTCTTCCTCATCTTCACTGGAGCTTGAAGATGTTTACTCATCTTCTGTCTCAATCCAGGTCTCAGCCACAAAGCCCATTTCCATCTTCTTGTGCTTGCTGGAAGAGGGTTTGCTGGTGTGCTGTCTTCTGGTTTCCTTCTCTCTTCTCTTCTCTTTCTTCTGGTTCTCTGGACACTCAGAGAGGAAGTGCCCAGGCTTCCTGCATTCATATCACACAATTTCTTTGGTTGGTGTCTTGTCATATTTTTGCTTGTCATCATTTCTTGATGACTTTCTCCTAAAATCCTTTATGGCCATCTTGTAGAATCTTTTAGCAAAGAGACTCATGAGCTCATCATTTGATGTTGTAGTCTCTATCTCTTCAGTGTCTTTGAAGGCAATACTTTGTTCTCTTCTAGCTGCTGGTGGTGTTCTTTGTTCAGCTGCCTCCCTGGTCTTTATCAACTGTTCATATGACTTCAGTTTGCCTAATAGAGATTCAGTTGAAATCTCATTCAGGCATTTGGCCTCCTTGATGGGACAGATTCTTATATCCCATGAGCTTGGGAAGCACATCAGGATCTTGTCATTCACTTCAGTAAGAGTGATGTTCTTATCCAAGGTTTTTAGCTCATTGATGATTGAGCTTAACTAATTGTACATATCAGAAACTGTCTCAGCTTCTTCCTTCTTAAAGTTCTCATATAGGGATATGAGATTTGATCTCCTATCCTTTCTCTCATCTACTGATCCATCCACCATTTGGTTTAGGGAATCCCAAATGGCTTTTGCTGAGGTGCACTCAGCAACCTTCTGGAAGATATCATCTGACATAGTTTGTGCCAGGATATTCATAGCTTTGGCTTCTGCAATTTTTGCCTTTCTTTGAGTTTCAGTCCACTCAGGTGGTGGAACTGCTGTTGAACTTGTAGGTGTTGCAGAGATGGATGCTTGTGGGGGACCTGTCAAGATTGAATTGTAGATGTCTTCATCAAAGGAATTCATGTATAACCTAATTCTTTCCTTCCAGATGGCAAACCTATTAAGGTTGCACACTGGAGGTCTGGTGCTTGCATAATCTTTGTTCTGTGCCATGGCTATTTTTATAATCTAAATGAAAATAAAATAATGTTTAGATCTAACAAAGGATCTTTGGTTCAAGGTTTAGCTTGTACGACCAAAGGAACCTGCTTTGATACCAATTGAAAGTGAGAGTTAGATCAGAAATACTTTAGAGGAGGGTGAATATAGTATTCTTAAAAATTCTTAACAGCTATTACAGCTTATGCTGTAAATTAAAAGTGCAGAAATAAATATAGCTAGCACACAATAAACCTAAAGCACAAGCACAGCAAGAACAAAAGAAAAAGGGGCAACCAGACGATATAAGAATTTTATAGTGGTTCCCCAACTTGGGTACATCCACTCTTCTACCACCCTTGGTAGGAATCCACTCAAATTTTTTATCAGGTGTCTGACACCAATGAGCTTTTGATCAGGTGCTCAAAAACCAACTCAAGTCTTTTGATCAGGAGACTTCCAACCAAGGAATCACTTTTGAAGGGAGATGACAATCCTTTATACAATGGGGGGGGTGAGAGATGATTTTGTCTTCTCTTTCTCAATATACAACTGAGAAGACTGTGGATTTGATTATAGCTTATGGCTCCCCCTGAGATGTAGAATGAATCAGGGAAAAACAGGAGCTAAGCTTCAGGGTGATAGGTCTTCAAACTGAATTCTTGACCAACAACAATCTTCAGGAACTTCTTTGACAGATGGAACTGATGTTGTCCTTTTGAAGTGTCCTAGTGTGCTTGAAGAAAGAAGACTCTAGATATAGGTATTGTTGTTCTTCTTCTTCAGGTATTGATGAGCTTCTGGTCAAGGGCTTCTCTATATCATAGAATGCTTCTTGTTGATAGAGCAGATTGTACAAGACTGAATATTTCTCTGTGTCTCTGTAATCACTGTATGCCTCTGAGTACTATGCTCTGTGAAAAGCTTTTTCAATAATCCTTAATACTTGTCTATTATTCTCTTCTTTCCTTTTATATTTTTTGTCAAGATCTATCCTTCAAAAATTTGAATTCATCTACAATTAATGCTAACAGCCTTGAGAATAATCGACATTGATTTATTTCTCCAACTGTCCCATGGAAAAACGACAAGCAATAATTCTGGAGAAGACCATAATTAATGCTCCTTCTAACGGTTACATTCAGAGAATGCTAGAGAATTAATTACTCAGGAATTATCGCATTTAGAGTGGGGACAGAAGGCCGGAAATAACTAAGTCTAGAATCGTCAAACAGATAGCAGAATTCGTCGAGCTGAGTCTGCAGTTCGTCGATCTGATGACTTCTGTTCGTCGAGCTGAGTTGCAGAATCATCGAGCTGGAAACATGACTTGCTGTCTCGGGAAGCTTTGCATTTCTGTACTTCAAGTTCGTCGAGCTGAGAACTGGATTCGTCGACCTTAAGAACAGATTTCATCGAGCTGAGGACCACTAAATGCTACTTGATAAATTTAGCCAAGGTGGTCTGAGTTCATCGAGCTGAGAATCCGATTCATCGACTGGAGAAGATTCTGGACTTAGAAAAAATTGATAACTTCTATAATCAGGAAGGTGAAGTAGAGAATCCAGAAATCGTCGACCGGAGAACTAAGTTCGTCGACCTAAGTCTGGAGAATCAATTGAACTTGAAATACTGAAGACTGATTCCAGAGATCATCGACCAAAGAATAAGGTTCGTCGAGCTATGTCTGGAGAACCTTGAATTCGTCAAACTGAAAATGATTCTGGATTTAGAGAAAAATTGATAAACCTCTGACAATAGAGTTGATGTGGAAGTCCAGAAATCATCGAGCAAAGAATGAAGTTCATTGACTTGAGAACTAGGTTCGTCGACCTGAGTCTAGAGAACAGTCTGGACTTATAATTCTGAAGGTGGAGTCCAAAGATCGTCGATCTGTGACTGAAGTTCGTCGATCTCAGTTCAGAGAAAATTTCTCTAAGATCGTCGAGCTGAGAACGACTATCGTCGACCTGAGTTCGACGAACGTCGAACTCATTTTACTTTGTTTCTTGAGAAATCTCTGAATCTCTGGAAAAAGTCTAAGTCTTGAGTCTCTGGCAATCTGATGATGGCTTGTCCATGTGATGTTGACTTTAAGGACTTGGCCTAGACTCTAGGACACAACTATGACCCTTGATTTACATTGTGGGTCACATGATCCTAGCTTAGTGAACCTAGCCCAAATCAAACTAGGGATCCAACATACCCCTCAGAGTCCATCTCTATGTCATCAGCACCATTTAATAGACCGAAGATTTTGGTTAGTATATTAGGGAGAGGGAAACTTGGTTACCAGAAATGGTTCCTGTCATATTATCTTCTATTGTGGAGGAAGAAAAGACCCATTCTTTGATCTCAGTCATAACAATCTTGATTCTTTGAGTCATAAATTTCTTCAGATTCTGATCTTCAAACAACTTCAGTATTTCCACAAATATTGCGTCAAAGAACTGGAAGGAGTCAAAATCTATGTCAAAACCCATATCAAATTTCATGGTAGAGAGAGCGCTCGCTGGAATCGCCATGAATGCACCTACAAGAGAGAAACAAAGGTCAAGTGCAAAGAGAACTGAAAGCGCGGGACGGAGGTCGAAGAAAACCTAGATATATGGTTTTCAGAATATGAACCGCCAATCTCCGTTCGACGAAAAAGGAAAAGATCTTCGATCTGAGTTCGACGAAGTATTTTAATAGAAAATGAGTTCGTCGATCTCAGTCTGAAGAAGGCAAATAAATCGTCGATCTCAGTTCGACGAGAAATTCATGGAAGCAGGGATCGTCGATCTCCATTCGACGAAAACTGTTTCACTAAAAAGTGATCGTCGAACTACGTTCGACGAATTCTTCATGATAAGTTCACCGATCGTCGATCTCCGTTCGACGAACTGTCAACAAATCATCGACAACAGACGAAATTTAAATTAACTCATCTTCATTGATCATTCCTAACTGATTTAAGAAAAACAGATGTTTCTTCTCATCCAATGGCTTGGTGAAGATGTCTGCCCTTTGTAAATCAGTGGAAATGAAGACAAGATTAATTTTCTTTTTGTCTACACAATATTTAATGAAATGATGCCTTATTTCTATATGCCTGGTCCTACTATGATGCACATGATTTTGTGTTATGTATATAGCACTAGTACTATCACAATATATAGTTGAATTATTTAAGTTGTATCCATAATCCAGTAGTTGGTTTTGTATCCACAAAACTTTTGAGCAACAGCTGCCAACAGCTATACATTTTGCTTCTGCAGTTGATGTCGACACAGAGGTTTAATTTTTACAGAACCAGGACACTAGCCTATCACCAAGGAACTGGCATGTTCCTGTGGTGCTCTTTTTGTCCACTCTACATCCAGCATAGTCAGCATCTGAAAATCCAGTTAAGTCAAATTCTGACTCTAATGTATATAGAAGTCCTCGATTTGGGCAACCTTTTATATACCTCTAAATTCTTTTTAGCAAAATATAGTGAGATTCTTTAGGGCTTACTTGGAACCTAGCACAAATGCATGTAGTATACATTATGTCTGGCCTACTTGCTGTGAGATATAATGGGGACCAAACAATAGCCATATACAAATTCTGATCAACAGGTTTTCCATTCTCATCAGAATCTATCACAATATTTGCAGCCATGGGTGTCTTCATTGTTGAGGCATCACACATTCCAAATCTTTTAACAAGCTCCTTAGCATATTTAGATTGGGAGATGAAGATACCATCAGATGATTGTTTCACTTGGAGATCGAGGAAATATGAAAGTTCACCCATTCTACTCATCTCAAACTTGGAATGCATAAGGTTATAAAATCTTTTGCATAGTTTGGGATTAGTTGACCCAAATATAATATCATCTACATAAATTTATACTAATAAAATTTTATCTTTATGATGCTTGATAAAAAGAATCCTATCTACAATACCTCTAGAAAATTTATGCTCTAATAAGAAGCTAGCTAAGGTCTCATACAAGCTCTAGGAGCTTGCTTTAAACTATAGAGAGCTTTATGCAATCTAAACACATGAGAGGGATAGGTTGGAGAGATAAAACCTAGTGGTTGCTTCATATATACTTCTTCTTTGAGATCTTCAATCAGAAAAGCACTTTTAACATCCATTTGATAGACTTTGAACTTCTTAAATGCAGCTTATGCAATGAAGATTCTTATAGCCTCATGTCTTGCAACAGGAACAAATGTTTGATCATAATAAATGCCTTCCTCTTGCCTATAGCCTTGAGCTACTAGTCGTGACGTGTTCCTCATAATGTTGCCTTCTGTATCCAATTTATTTTTGAATACCCATTTGGTTCCAATGACTGGGTAGTCTTTGGATCTAGGAACCAATTCTCAAACTCTACATCTCTCAAATTGATTGTGCTCCTCTTGTATTGCAATGATCCAGTGGGGATCTTGTTCTGCATCTTTAATGAATTGGGGCTCAAGTTGAGAGAGGAAACAAGTAAACATCAAGTCAGGGTTGAGTTGATGCCTTGTTTGCACACCAACTGAAATGTCTCCAATCACTTGAGATCTAGGGTGATATCTAAGTGAGACAAAATCAGTGGGAGGAGCTGGTTGGAAAACAGCATGGGGAACAAATTCCTCTTGTGGAATTTCATTTGCTGTTGGAAAGGGTTCAGTCACCTCTATGCTTTCTTCTTCACTTTCTTCTTCAACTTGTGGAGAAGGATTTATTGGAACCTCTTGGGTGAGGCTTAGATCATCCACTCTCTTACACAAGTGAGGTACCTACAAAGTGTTGTTGGTAGAAATTTCTTTCTGCTTATAAGACATGTTAGCTTCATCAAAAGTCACATGAATAGATTCTTCAATTTTTAAAGTAGATTTATTAAACACCCCGTAAACTTTGCTGACTTGGGAATATCCTAGAAATATTCCCTCTACAGCCTTAGCTTCAAACTTTCTAATGTATTTCTTGTCATTGTTATGAATAGAACATATACAACCAAATATTTTAAAATAGGTGATTTTAGCTTTCTTCCCTTTAAGCAATTCATAGGGAGTCTTATTCTTAAGTTTATGTATCAAACTTCTGTTCAGTATATAGTTTGTTGTGCTCATAGCCTCTGCCTAAAAGGATAGGGGCATGTAAGCATCTGCAAGTAATGTGCCTGCAGCTTCAATTAAGGTTCTATTCTTCCTTTCAGCTACCCCATTTTGTTGAGGAGTTCTAGGAGCTGAGAAGAAATGCCTGATACCTTCCTTCTCACAGAACTCATGCATAAGAAGAGACTCAAACTCAGTACCATGATCACTTCTGATCAATGTAACTTGAGTAGAGCACTCAATCTGTATGGTCTTGAGAAAATCTGTAAGAACCTTGAATGTATCTGACTTATATGTCAGAAAGAACACCCAAGTGAATCTTGAGAAGTCATCTACTATAACTAGAGTATAAGATTTCCCTCCTAGGCTATGCACAATAATTGGGCCAAAAAGGTCCATGTGTAGCAAGTACAGGATCCTCGGTGAATCACTCTTATTAACTGATTTAAAACTAGATTTAGTTTGCTTTCCTAATTGACAAGCCTTGCAGAGGCCTTACTTCTTGTAGGGACCAAAAGGCAAACCTCTAACAATGTTGTATTTAGATAACCTAGAAATGTTTTTCATATTAACATGTCCTAATCTTTTGTGCCATAAATCATTTTGATTGCTAACAAGATTAAGTAAACATATATCTGATGTTGCAAAATGAAAATCAACTACATATATATTGCCTTGTCTATTTCCAATTAAAATAGTTTGGTTTTCTTTAGTAGAAATAATACAAGAGTTTGAGTTAAAATATACCTGATAACCTTCATCACATAGTTGACTTATGAAGATGAGGTTCTGTTTTCGTCCATTTATATATGTCACCTTTTTGAAAGTGACTGCTCCAATCTTAACTTCTCCAGAGCCTTCAGACTAACCACAATTTGAATCACCAAAATCAACTTTGGTCCCAGCTTGGACTTATAGTTATTTAGGTTGTCCTTGCTGCCAGTCATATGCTTGGAGCATCCACTGTCCAGATACCATTGTTGATTTAAAGCTTGACAGTTCTTTACCTGCAATGAAAACAATTAGTTGTTCTTGACCCAGATTACCTTGGGTCCTTTATTTTTTTGATAAGAAAAACTTGATATAATTGAAAATTAAGGTTAGGATTTATATCCTAAGGGATGGTATCTCCTAGGTGGAATTTCCCAATTAGCATAAGTATTAAAAGGTTTACTGGATTGATAAAAGTTGCTATCAAAATTGTGATTTTTGTTATGTCTGACTGGGTTCGACGTAAGTTCATCGACCAGAGTTTGACGAAGTGGGATGAGATCGTCGATCTCTGCTCAGAGAATGAATATATTCATTTTTTGGCCCCAAGTTCGTCAATCTCTGCTCGACGAACCATACACAGTTCATCGATCGCAGTAAGACGAATTATTGTTGCTAATATTTATGTTCATAGATCGTCAATCTGAGTTCGATGAACTAGCCACATTTCGTCGATCTGAGTTCGACGAAATCTGTTGAACTTTGTTTTATTTAAATTTTTCTTGTTTCTATTCTGTTGGTTTTTAGATTTAGGTAATTATTTTGTGTATTGCTTATTGTTTATTACCTCTTTACCCTTAGCTGAAACAAAATTTATAGGGGTTGGTAATATATTTTTATTATGTATGGGGGTAAGCTTGATGAAGCACCTAAGCCCAGTTTGCCATTCAGTCTGGCATTGACTGTACTTGTGATATCCATCAGCTTAAGGCTTCTCCCATTGAGATTCCTCAAGTTGCTTAGCCTCACATAACTCTGTTTTTAAAGAAATAATTTGTTCATTAGCTAACATTAAATCATCTTTAAGCTTAGTGTTTTCAGCAAATAAGTTATCAAATTCAGATTGCCTATCTCTTAACATTTTGATTTATTTTTTAGATTTTATTAGATCATTGCATACTTATTTGAATTCATTTTTAAAATCAACAGAAATAAAATCAAAAGACGAGATTACCCGATCCTCATCTGTCTCAGATTCCTCTTCTAATTCTTCAGAATGATCTTCTGCTTGCTCTTCAGCATTGGGCCTGCTACATGAGGCATTGATTGTCATGAAGCAAAATTCTCTTGCCTTGGCTTCTTCTTCATCTTCACTAGAGCTAGAAGATGATGTCTCTTCATCAGTATCACTCCAGGTTTTAGTAATGAAACCTTTTTCCTTTCTTTTATATTTGCTGGAGGAGTGTTTGTTTGAATGCATGCTGGAGTTCTTCTCATTCTCTTTTTCTTTTTTTTTTCTGTCTCTTTTCTGAGCTTCTGGGCATTCAGGAAGAATGTGCCCAGTCTTTCTGCATCCAAATCAGACAATCTCCTTTGTAGGACTTCTGTCATACTTAGGCTTATCATCACTCTTGGAGGGCCTTCTCCTGAAATCTTTATTGGCCAGTTTGTAGAATCTTTTGTCCAGCAAGCTCATCAACTCTTCATTGGTTGGAAGGGTTTCAGATTCTTCTGTTGCTTTGAAAGAAATATTATGTTCCTTCCTTGAAGAGGTTGAGTCCTTCAGTTCAGCAGCCTTTCTGGTCTTTAATAATTGCTCATAGGATTTGAGCTTTCCCAAGAGAGACTCAGTGGATATCTCATTCATGCTTCTGGCTTCTTTGACTAGCTAGATCCTGGAATCCTAAGTGCTGGGAAGCACATCAGGATCTTATCATTGATCTCAGTTAAGGAGGTATCTTTGTTCAGGGTCTTCAGTTCATTGATGATAATATTGATCCTGTTATACATCTCAGCCACTGATTCAGATTCATCTTTCTTGAAATTCTAATATTGAGATATTAGGAGAGATCTTCTATCCTTTCTTTCATCTGCTGAGCCTGCCACCATCTGGTTTAGAGAGTCCCAGATTTCTTTTGCAAAGGTGCACTCAGCCACCTTTTGAAAGATATCATCTGACATGGTCTGTGCCAATATGTTCATGGCTTTAGCATCAACAACCTTTGCTTTCTTCTATGCATCAGCCCACTCAGGTGGTGGAACTACATGAGTGTACCTGAGATGAAGATTAGTTCAGGAAGATTGAGTGCTTTGCAGGGTGAGTGGGTCTTCTAAAGATTTTCCAGAAAGCTGTAGATTGATAAAAGTTGGTTGTCTCTTGAAAGCTTGCTGGAAGATGAACACTTGATGAAGACTGTTAAAGCCTTTTCTTGAATATTTTTTGGTGTCTGTCTTGTTCTCTGTGTGTTCTGCTATTCCTGTTGTCTATTGTCGATTAAAATAGAAAAATATCTTTTATATATCTCTGTCTAATTTATCCTTTGAATTTGAATTGTCTGCATTGAATGTTGACTGCCTGGAGAATGAAAATCCGGCTGGAGAGAACATTACATTAATTGATTTCCCCAACTGTCCTATTAAAAATGACAAGTAATATTCCTGATGAAGACCATAATCAATGCTGCCACTAATGGCTAGATTCAGAGAATATAAGCATTGATTATTCAGGAATTACTCTGTGAGAATAAGGACAAAAATAAGGAAAATTCCAAGTCTGGAAATGCACAGCGATCGTCGACCAGAGAACATATTTCGTCGACCTAAGATCAAAGATCGTCGAGTTGAGAAATCTTGTTTGTCGACCTGGGAATCCTTGTTCGTCAACCTGAGTTCAGCTAACTATTTTATGTGGAAAGTTTGCCAATGCTGTGGTCCAAGATCGTCGAGTTGATAATGTAACTTCGTCGAGTAGAGTTTAAAGAAAGGATTCTGGACTTCAAGTGTTGAAGATGAACTCCCAGAATTCATCGACCTGAGCTCGAATATCGTCAAGCTCAACTCAGAGAATTTACTCTGAGTTCGTCGAACAGAGCACGACTTTCGTCGAGATGAGTTCGACGAACGTCGAACTCACTTTCCTGAACTAGATTTTCTTCTAAGTCTGTGTCTTCTGATGTCTTCTGTTGGCTGATCCATGTGTGATTGAACTAAGGACTTAGCCTAAAATCTAGGACACAGACATGACCCTAGCTATACATGTTGGGTCAATTATCCTAATTAGTAAACCTAGCCCAAATCAAACTAGGGATCCAACATCACCTCGGGCCCTAGGCCCTACCACTCAGTAAAACTGATGCTCCTACAACTCGGTGATCCATAAATCACTTATCTCAGACTTTAAACAAAGTCCTACCACTCAGGCTAGGAAGATAGCCCTACACTCGGATCCACATGAGGATCTTACACTGATTGAATGAACTCAACTACAACTCAGGCACACATGCCCTAACTTAGATCCACAGAAGGATCCCACACTCAGCCTTTATAAATCAGGCTTACAACTCAGATCAGTTAAGATCTTACAGAAGAAATGTTGTTTGTTGTTGATGATTTGACTCCAAAGAAATGATCTCTGAGTCTTCTCTTCCTAAACTGAGTGTACTCAGCCCTATACCTTTCACAACACAAAGAATGGATCTTCAATAATCTTCTACTGTGCTATGAAACCACTCAAGAAGATGTCTTCCTAAACTTAGCTGTTGAAGGTAAGACTATCAACAGCAACCTTGTTGAACTTCAGAACATCAGTTAGAGATTTTTTCATTAAGCTCTACAACTCTGTCGAGAGGAAGAAGATCAAGCTCAAAAACCTTTTTCCCAAAAGTTCCATCTTTCCTTTTCCTCAGAACTCTGAATAAATATCCCACCGTCCAACAGCTCTCTGAGTAGTATGGACCACTAGAGTAGAAAGTTGTACCACCACTTTTGCATTAATTACTGTAAACCAGACAAGCGGCACCTTTGGTCCTGTTGCAAGACGATCCCACATTATTTGAATTTCTGCTGACGTCAGCATGACTCAGTTCTTGTGGACTTAGTCAAAATTATAGTAATCCTGCTTGGGCATTGAGTGAAGCCTTGTCACTCAACACACTAGTACTTAGCTGAATTCTGATTGGTGGTATTGAGTGTGTTGAGTGATCCTTTATCACTCAATAAATGTAGACAATTCTGGTATAATAGCCTAGGCGTCGAGTGAACCTTCATCACTCGACGCATCTGGATTTAGTTGATTTATTCTGCTAGAAGGCGTTGAGTGATCCTTCTTCACTCATTGCTTCTTGACTTTGCTAGTTTTCTTGATGAGGCGTTGAGTGGCCTGTCTTCACTCAACGCTTCTGTACTTTGTCGGATTATCTACTAAGGAGGTGTTGAGTGAACTACCTTCACTAAATGCTTCTAGAATTAGACAGATTTCTTTGACAGCAACCCTGCGGCTTTGACTGTATGTTGTCCCCTCGACCTTTTGCTTCTTGGCATTAAGTGAACAACCATCAGTCAATGCTTCTGGACTTAACCAGATTTCTGCATTGGCAATACTGAGTCTTTGACTGTCTGTTGTCCTGTCGATGCTTTTGCTTCTTGTCTTTGAGTGAAAAGCCTTCACTCAATGCTTTTGGACCTAACCAAATTTCTATATTGTCAATACTGAGACTTTGACTGCTTGAGCATCAGCCGATGCTTTTAGCCTCTTGGCATTGAGTGAACTTCCTTCACTCAATGCTTCTAGACTTAACTAGTTTTCTACATTGCTAGCATCCTGTTATGAGTCCAATTGACTATGTGACTTTGATAACTTGTAAAATCAGTTCAACAGAGACCAACTTACATACGTTAAACAAAAGGCATGCATCAAATACATTATGTGTATACCATTGACTTGTGTTCCTTCTTCAAATCTGGGACATTATGATCAATGGACCCAACACCTCGTGATGCACCTAATGTTATTTCTTGTATCCCACTATAGGTGCATGAGTTTAATGACCCATTCTTGGGTAATCTAGAATTGGAATTCTAGCAGGGGAAGCATGGGGAAATGATGGAACACATTGCTTATTCTACCCCCATCATTATTTCTCGTGTTTCCCCTAAAGGATTAGGTCCTGGGTGGCAAGAGATTCTTTCTTGATGACCAACGGTCAGAGGAGATGGAGGAGACGGGATGGACGATCAATATCCCTCTTATTCACCACAACTACTTGGTCTTAGAACCATTCACTATTATATCCAGTTTCTGTGTTAAATCAATGTATAGTTGATTATTCTGATGAGTGTGTAATAATATTAGGATTTCCTTACTTTTGCTCTAGTTATACTTCTGCATAAACAATATTATAAAACAACTTAATACATGTATTTGGTCCAGCTCAAGGAAGGTAAATAAAGTTCTCTTGGGAGGCACCCCATATTATCCATTTGTTAATTTTAATTTAGGTATGTATTGTTAGTGTTGTTCCTTAACCCCCGCAAGAAGACGATAAAGATTTTTTCTTATTTTGCCAAGTCAGAACTGGGGGTTGATTTTTCAAGCACAATAGTCAAATTCAGAGGCTTCTGGAATGCCCCATTCTCAGGCATGGGTAACTAATTTTTATCTTGACTTAATTTTCTTGCATTCTTCTCATATTTTAGCATATTTGTGTGCATTAAGGACAATGCTAGGTTTAACTTTGGGTGGGTAGTTTTTCTTTAGCCACGCCCACTCTACACTTATATTTGCTTTTCGTTAGCGTGCTTTTATTCCAAAAACTACTCAATTTTTTTCATTTCCAATTTTATATTAAATTCGATCATTTATATATCATTTTGCACCCACTACTCTACTACTTTAATTATTGGTATTCCCTTGTTTTTCAATAATTTTAGGTTGGTAGACAATCTTAATTTATAATCAAAATTTTGAAATTGGAGTTCTCCTAATCGAGTGCCCATATTATTAGATAGAAATAGATTTAGAGTTAATTGATAAAAGTTGGTTGTCTCTTGAAAGCTTGCTGGAAGATGAACACTTGATGAAGAGTGTTAAAGCCTTTTCTTGAATATTTTTTGGTGTCTGTCTTGTTCTCTGTGTGTTCTGCTATTCCTGTTGTCTATTGTCGACTAAAAGAGAAAAATATCTTTTATATATCTCTGTCTAATTTATCCTTTGAATTTGAATTGTCTGCATTGAATGCTGACTGCCCGGAGAATGAAAATCCGGCTGGAGAGAACATTGCATTAATGGATTTCCCCAACTGTCCTATTAAAAATGACAAGTAATATTCCTGATGAAGACCATAATCAATGCTGCCACTAACGGCTAGATTCAGAGAATATAAACATTGATTATTCAGGAATTACTCTGTGAGTATAAGGACAAAAATAAGGAAAATTCCAAGTCTGGAAATGCACAGCGATCGTCGACTAGAGAACAGATTTCGTCGACCTAAGATCAAAGATCGTCGAGCTGAGAAATCTTTTTTGTCGACCTAGGAATCCTTGTTCGTCGACCTGAGTTCAGCTAACTATTTTCTGTGGAACGTTTGCCAATGCTGTGGTCCAAGATCGTTGAGTTGATAATGTAACTTCGTCGAGTAGAGTTCAAAGAAAGGATTCTGGACTTAAAGTGTTGAAGATGAACTCCCAGAATTCGTCGACCTGAGCTCGAATATCGTCAAGCTCAACTCAGAGAATTTACTCTAAGTTCGTCGAGCAGAGCACGACTTTCGTTGAGCTGAGTTCGACGAACGTCGAACTCACTTTCCTGAACTTCATTTTCTTCTAAGTCTGAGTCTTCTGATGTCTTCTGTTGGCTGATCCATGTGTGGTTGAACTAAGGACTTAGCCTAAAATCTAGGACACAGACATGACCCTATCTATACATGTTGGGTAAATTATCCTAATTAGTAAACCTAGCCCAAATCAAACTAGGGATCCAACATCACCTCACGCCCTAGGCACTACCACTCAGTAAAACTGATGCTCCTACAACTCGGTGATCCATAAATCACTTATCTCAGACTTTAAACAAAGTCCTACCACTCAGGCTAGGAGGATAGCCCTACACTCGGATCTACGGGAGGATCTTACACTCAATGAATGAACTCACCTACAACTCAGGCTCACATGCCATAACTTAGATCCACAGAAGGATCCCACACTCAGCCTTTATAAATCAGGCTTACAAATCAGATCAGTTAAGATCTTACATAAGAAATGTTGTTTGTTGTTGATGATTTGACTCCAAAGAAATGATCTCTGAGTCTTCTCTTCCTAAACTGAGTGTACTCAGCCCTATACCTTTCACAATACAAAGAATGAATATTCAATAATCTTCTACTGTGCTATGAAACCACTCAAGAAGAAGTCTTCCTAAACTTAGCTGTTGAAGGTAAGACTATCAACATCAACCTGGTTGAACTTCAGAACATCAATTAGAGAGTTTTTCTTTAAGCTCTACAACTCTGTCGAGAGGAAGAAGATCAAGCTCAAAAACCTTTTCCCCAAAAGTTCCATCTTTCCTTTTCCTCAGAACTCTGAATAAATATCCCACCGTCCAACAGCTCTCTGAGTAGTATGGACCACTAGAGTAGAAAGTTGTACCACCACTTTCGCATAATTACTGTAAACCAGACAAGCGGCGCCTTTGGTCCTGTTGCAAGACGATCCCACATTATTTGAATTTCTGCTGATGTCAGCAATGACTCAGTTCCTGTGGACTTAGTCAAAATTATAGTAATCCTGCTTGGGCATTGAGTGAAGCCTACTCACTCAACACACGAGTACTTAGCTGAATTCTGACTGGTGGCATTGAGTGCGTTGAGTGATCCTTTATCACTCAACAAATGTAGACAATTCTGGTATAATAGCCTAGGAGTCGAGTGAACCTTCATCACTCGACGCATCTGGACTTAGTTGATTTATTCTGCTAGAAGGCGCTGAGTGATCCTTCTTCACTCATTGCTTTTTGACTTTGCTAGTTTTCTTGATGAGGCGTTGAGTGGCCTGTCTTCACTCAACGCTTCTGTACTTTATCGGATTATCTATTAAGGAGGTGTTGAGTAAACTAACTTCACTCAATGCTTCTAGAATTAGACAGATTTCTTTGACAGCAACCCTGCGGCTTTGACTGCATGTTGTCCCATCGACCTTTTGCTTCTTGGCATTAAGTGAACAGCCTTCAGTCAATGCTTCTGGACTTAACCAGATTTCTGCATTGGCAATACTGAGGCTTTGACTGCCTGTTGTCCTGTCGATGCTTTTGCTTCTTGTCTTTGAGTGAAAAGCCTTCACTCAATGCTTTTGGACCTAACCAAATTTCTGTATTGTCAATACTGAGAATTTGACTGCTTGAGCATCAGCCGATGCTTTTAGCCTCTTGGCATTGAGTGAACTGCCTTCACTCAACGCTTCTAGACTTAACTAGTTTTCTACATTGCTAGCATCCTGTTATGAGTCCAACTGACTATGTGACTTTAACAACTTGTCAAATCAGTTCAACAGAGACCAACTTGCATACGTTAAACAAAAGGCATGCATCAAATACATTTATGTGTATACCATTGACTTGTGATCCTTCTTCAAATCTGGGACATTATGATCAATGGACCCAACACCTTGTGATGCACCTAATGTTATTTCTTGTATCCCACTATAGGTGCATGAGTTTAATGACCCATTCTTGGGTAATCTAGAATTGGAATTCTAGCAGGGGAAGCATGGGGGAAATGATGGAACACATTGCTTATTCTACCCCCATCATCATTTCTCGTGTTTCCCCTAAAGGATTAGGTCCTGAGTGGCAAGAGATTCTTTCTAGATGACCAACGGTCAGAGGAGATGGAGGAGACTTAGGGATGGATGATCAATATCCCTCTTATTCACCGCAACTACTTGGTCTTCAAACCATTCACTATTATATCCAGTTTCTGTGTTAAATCAATGTATAGTTGATTATTCTGATGAGTGTGTAATAATATTAGGATTTTCTTACTTTTGCTCTAGTTATACTTCTGCATAAACAATATTATAAAACAACTTAATACATGTATTTGGTCCAGCTCAAGGAAGGTAAATAAAGTTCTCTTGGGAGGCACCCCATATTATCCATTTGTTAATTTTAATTTAGGTATGTATTGTTAGTGTTGTTCCTTAACCCCCGCAAGAAGACGATAAAGATTTTTTCTTATTTGGCCAAGTCAGAAGTGGGGGTCGATTTTTCAAGCACAATAGTCAAATTCAGAGGCTTCTGGAATGCCCCATTCTCAGGCATGGGTAACTAATTTTTATCTTGACTTAATTTTCTTGCATTCTTCTCATATTTTAGCATATTTGTGTGCATTAAGGACAATGCTAAGTTTAACTTTGGGTGGGTAGTTTTTCTTTAGCCACGCCCACTCTACACTTATATTTGCATTTCGTTAGCGTGCTTTTATTCCAAAAACTACTCTATTTTTTTCATTTCCAATTTTATATTAAATTCAATCATTTATATATCATTTTGCACCCACTACTCTACTACTTTAATTATTGGTATTCCCTTGTTTTTCAATAATTTTAGGTTGGTAGAAAATCTTAATTTATAATCAAAATTTTGAAATTGGAGTGCTCCTAATCGAGTGCCCATATTATTAGATAGAAATAGATTTAGAGTTAATTTTTCTGTATTTGTTAAATAAAGTGTATTGTTTTAACTATCACTAGTTTGCATCCACTTCTTGTTAGAATACAATCGAGTTCGAAGATAGGGTAGGAGCTGTTTGTAGCATCACTACTGTTGTATTCTAGGTTCACGATGAGGGGGTGTCCTTTCTCGGTGTCTAGTGTAACAGCCGCCTAGCTCAATTAGTGATGAGGAGTGGTTTGAAGGCACCTTATCAAGTAGGTCTCAGGTTCGATTCCCGATCTCAACAAGCCTGGAGATAGGTTGGGGTGCATGGTCTGTAGACTATTTGAGGCTGAACCCTTTCGAGCATGGTTATAGGGGTGTCAGCAGTCGTCCTTTCAAGCCGTGGGCTGGGGAGGCCGTTACATCTAAAACTTGCCGCGAGCGACCTTTGAAGCATGCACACTTAATAGTAATTAACTCTACCTATAGGATTCAGGCCTTCACTTAGATAGTTTGAGCCTATGCATTATTGCATTTTTTTCACTACCATTACTAATCTAATTTTGAGCATACCACCTGTTTTATTGATTCACCCCCACCATTCTATCGCTGAAGCTAAAATTCCAACCCGATTGCACAATTAAAATTATGGGCTTAAAATTTTATTTTTCAAGTTATTTAAAATTGGGAACTTATGTGATGATGTGGTGGAATGTTAATTTTTTTTATTATTATGTTTGGGTGCAGATTTGGAAATATAAAAAGTTGAAATGTAAATACTTGAAAAGGAAAAAAGGGAAAGAAGAAAAAGAGAAACAACAACACTCAACAATCAAGCCTTTATCCCACAATAGTGGGGTCGGTTATATGGATCCTTTGTAGCCATTGTGCCATATATTTTGTCATAATCTCACTAATGCCTAAGATCATGTATTTCTTCATAGTTTTATTCCAAGTCTTTATCAGTCTACCCCTCCATCGTCTAACATGTCTAGTGACTTGACTCTCACAATGCCTAACATGTTCTCTAATGGACTCCTTTGTACGTGTCCAAACCATCTTAGACGAGCTTCTCGCATCTTCTCTGAAATTGGTGCTACTCCTATCTTATCCATGATACTTTCATTCCTAATTTTATCCAATCTCGGGTGGTTCATGCTTTGGAGAGTAACCCCGCATTAAAGAGCAAGTCTGGGGGTGTCACTCTCCTCCTTTTCATGGTACTCAATCTTTTTTAGCTCAAACATTTTTTTGTTTTACTGTGAAAAGCTTTCACATTTATCTTTGTTATACCTCACCTTAATCCTAAACCTTAACTTTCATCCTAATTAAATCATAATAATTCGTAGAGTTAGTTGGTGGCGAGTGTAGTGGAGAAGGTGTGATCGGGCGAGCCTATGACCATCGTCAGTGACGGATTTCCTTGGAGGCAGCCCTGGTTGTTCTAAGCTTATAATATTGCACTTAATGTTACTACTCTCACCTGCACTATACCTAGGACAGATCAATAGTTCTTTTGCTTAGGAGTGGATATAGCTTCTCAACAGTTAATTTAAATACATTATAGTTAGTCAATATGCTTAGATATTTCTTCTAACCTATTTTTATTCTCCATGGATAAGAGACTTCTTGTCCCACTATCCTATTTTGATTTTTACTTATAATTAACCTTTCTTATTCCTGATAGATAGTTCGATTGCTCGGGATGAGCAATAATTCAAGTCATGAGGTTTTGATGAGTGAATATCATATACTATTTTAGACACTATTTTAGCATAGTTTTTTTTCTTATCGCTCATCATTATGTTATTTTCATATTGAAATCTTTTAGAATTGAATTGTGTGACCATTGAGCTTATTTTTGGCTAATTATAGCATTTGTTCGCATTTCATGCTGTAGGAGGTCTTTCTCCCTTCTTTTTCATGTATATGATGTGATTTTTGGACTGTGTAGATATATTTGTTGGGTGCTGGGTTTTTTCCGACAGGTACCAATGTGCATAGTATTTTTCCATTGCGTCTCGACTTTGTTTCTCGGAGGAGGTCAGTCCTCATGCGTCTTTCTTCTCACAGGATCACTAGGCCCTTTAGTCCACAACCACTTGTTGTGCACGATCATTTGCACATCACAATGAGTGTTGAGAGAGGCCACTCCTCATGTATTTTTCTTCTCGCACAATCACTGGTCCCCCTCTCTATGCACAACCACTGGTCGTGCATGTCTCATTGCAAAACAAGACCCGAAAAATGAACGAGTGCACGCACGACTAAAAATACCATGACCAATGGTCGTACGAGGCAAAAATCCCCCCACCCCCCACAAAAAAACCACTTTTTCCCGGCAGTCCAAGTTACTTCTCGCACGAGTAATGTCTTTTCCTTCGTTCACGACCGTTGGTCATGTGACCGCTTGTGTGATTGGCTAAAATTCTACCGTGCCTATAATTTTTTGTTCCGTCTTCCTAGCAGGAAGCCTACAGTTTCTTCTACCCATTTCGCCATTTTCTCCCTTTTAGATCTCCAAGGGCTTGGGGTTATCCCTTAGGCTCTCCCCACCATCTGAAAGCTCAAGGAAGAAGAAATATGAGGCCTCAGCTTGCTGCAAGCTAGGGAATCAAAGAAGAATACATGGATGGTGTGAACCCTTTATAAGATTGGTCTATTGGGAGCTTGTGATAGAAGTTCCTCTACCCAGAACAGTAGCCGATGAGCGAGGCATTCACAGAGTCAGTATTCAGAATCCACCTCTCGTCAACAGGAGCGTCTCATGTATTATTTGTATCTTTCTACTTCTCTCTAGAACATTAGGGTGAGTTGGTTGTCGCTTTTCTTCTATTATTTTGATGGCGGTGAAATGGACATGTGGTTGAACTCTTGTCATTTTTATGCGAAGTCATGTCTCTCTTTATCTGTTTCTTTGGAGTAGCATATGCGTCCTAGTGCTTGTGTTTAGTTATTTCCTTCATGTGCTGTGATTATTGAGTTGTGATGAAGTGTGGTTGCATTGCCTAGTTTATGCACGAGCATTGTGCAAAGTGTAGGTAGGCAACCCACAAAAAAGTGAAGCGGAGGTCGGCAACCCACGGTGGTGCGAAGCAGTGTCAGCGACTCACGTGGTTAATTAGTTTTCCTTACTTGCAAGTAGTTGTTAGCCAAAATCAAAACCCCCCAAAAACACTGACCTAAAGAGGCTTCAATCTCAGTATCTCCTAGGTGTGGAATCCACCTTTCTGTGCTCTACAAGAGTTTCGATACTCGAGAGTCACTCCTCATTTTATTATTACTTAACGACAATAGTGGGTGCACTTGCCCCTGCCATTTTTAGTCGACCCATCAATAATGAAAGGCAATCATATAAACATTGTGTTCTAGGTACAGTGAGTACAACATCATAAGTTTTTGAATTAATAATCTTGCAAAGGTTTGTAGAAGATTCAAATGAGACATTTAGACCTTTATCATATAATTGACTAATTGAAATTAAATTTTGTTACAAACCTTCTACATATAAAATATTAGTAATTAGAAATTTTTTTACCCACTGTGTTGATACCCATGATCCTTCATTTGCAATTATCACCAAATTTTACCATCCCTCCTTTCTCCTTTTTGATGCCACATAACTTCGCTTTGTTGTCTGTCATGTGTTTTGAGCGTTCCGAGTCTAAATACTACATGTCTTCCTTCTCCTTAGCCTGCCAACAAATCTAAGAAGAATATGAGAGTAAATATCTGGATACCCAAGAGGTTCCTCCCATAAAATATATTGAAACCTTAGGCACCAGGAATTCCCTTAATGTATAGTTCCCCTTCTTCCAACAAGACTTCGTGGTGTGTCTAATGATATAAAATTTCAGACACAAAATATATGGGGTTGAGACCTTTTTCTTAGTTCTTTTTGGACTCTTGCTGGAAGGTGGGAAACCAACAAAAATACTATTTAATTTTAAAAATAAGCGTTATGTTTTCTGGAATTATTACTACTATCAGTGGTATGTGTTACCGCAGGAAGATAAATTCCATAATCATAACTAAGCCCATATTTTGTACTTTCATGATATTTGTTTCACAAAATCTTGTCAAGGGTCTTTTGACGAACTTTAAATTTTTGAATAGGCAAGTTTAATCCATGGATTTGGGCTTTCAAAGTGGTGTTTTCAGTTACTAACATTACATACTGACTCATAACATTTTTATTTCAATTTTCTAATTTGAAAGAGAGAAGTTTTTAAATGCCTTTCTAAGTCCCCCTTTTGATTTGTAAGAGATTTCATATTGGAGTCGGCCTTAGAAAGTGCGTCTTCAAGTTCTTTTATCCATGACAAAGAGTGATCACACTCTTGGCAAGACAACTTCTATTTTCCTAATGTTTTAAGTTCTCTAGTCAATTTTCTATTTTATTTTAATAAGATTTTATTTATAGCTTTAAGAATATCAAATTCTTTTAAGCTTTTATAAAAATATTTATAGGTTTTAAGTATTCATCACACAAGTCATCAAGGGTGTAAGGAGGTATCTCAGTGTCACTTTAGACACTGCTTTCATCATCCAACGGTTAGCTGCTTTTTCCCATGAGGCAAATGTTAGCCTCTTCATCATCACTGGTCGTGGTGCCGCTTGATCCTTAGAAGGAAGAGTAATCCCATGTAGTTACCTTGAGCACCTTATTTTTCTCCTTCCCTTCATTCCACTTTTATTTTTGCTCTTTCCAGTATTTTGGGTACAAGCATCAAATGCATACGATCTTTATGCAGTGGAAGCACTCAGGTGGTGGACGCTCATTGTCATATTTGCTAGATATTTCCTTTTTGGATGACTATCCCTTCTTCCTTGCATCATTTAGGAAGTACATTTGAAAGGTGTTTCTCCTTTTAAGATTCTTCATGAATCTTTTAAAGTCCTTTACAAAGAAACTTTCTTTATCCTCTTCATTATCGTCATCGTCCTCCTTCTTCAAATTTAGTGCTAAGGCCTTCTTCTTTAGCTATTTGTTAAATTTTGAGTTCAACCTCATGTGTTTTTAGATTCCCAATGAGGGTCTCAATTGGTGTGATATTAAATTGGGTGACTTGGAGATGGACGAGACCTTTGGATTAAACTTTGAAGGGAGAGACTTAAGGATTTTCCTCACCATGTTGCCATTTAAGAAAGTCCTTCCCTGTACTTTTAAGGAAATGAAAATCATAGTGAACCTTATGTACATTATTGGTGCTAAAAGTGCACCTGCACAATGGTATGCTAACAAGGAATTAGAGGGAAAGGAATGGTTGTGAGTTATTGAATACTGGCGGTTAAGCAAAAGAAGAAAACGAGAACCGATGGTAGCGATAACACTAGACTTTGCACGCAGTGGTAAATTACTCTCTTGTGGATGGCTTTCTATTAATTTAGAAGCAGTTATAGAGGTTGAAAAGAGAAATCCATGCGAACAGAAGACCATAAAGGCACTAGAATCGAGACCATAACTCTTAACAGGCGAGCTATAGGATTCAAGTCGATGTGCGTTTGGGAGTACTATTCCCCCTTATTTATACGCTCGGGGGTCTACCCGAATGGGTAGGGCTAAGATTACCGGCTGACCGGGGTACAATAGAACTTGACAAGGGTGAATGGATACAAGGCATGCAAATAGAGAAGAAAACTCCCAGATATGTGACTAGGCAGTCAGGCCTGAGTTTGGACTTCCTCTCCACGGACCTCCGGAGATTTGCGATCTGGCATCTTGTGTGGCTTGAGGCATTCTAACCACACAGATTGAGCTTAGAACAGATCTGGTCGCGAGCTTCCAAGTAAACATGATCCCCACATATTTGCAAATTTAAAGAAATTTCATAGATGTTAGTTCTAGTCGTGAGACCGCAAACATATTTAATGCCAAAACGACTATAATGTTGATGCCAAAAATGCGCCTCTCCGTGAGCTCAAGAGGTGTAGGCATTCGATGCGGGATGCGGGGGCAAAAAGAGGTGATGAGGACTGTCAAGCAGCGGTTACTTTAATGGTTAGGCACTAGCGGTTGAGGCCAAAAGAGGGGAGAAGGGAAGAAGAGGGGCCGCCTGCAGTGACAACAACAGATTTCGCCCGTCACGGCTTGAATGGAACTCTTGTGACGGGCTTTCCTTTGATTACAAAGCTTGAGTTACAATAAAAGCTAGCTCCTTTACATAGAAAAGCATAACTAGTACAAGAGAAAACTGGCGGCTAGAAGAAGAAGCAGCTGGAGGCCGTGCAGACTGAACTGACAAATCACCAAGTTACGCGGACTGCCTTGGCAAAGCACTTCGTCGAGCTGATGGATGTTGGCTAGAAGGCCTAGCCGCACGGGCTATCTGTGGAGTCCGCCCAGACTGATGGGCAGACCGTTGGGTAAGGCCGGTGGATATGAATTTGTAGCCACAGGGTTTGATGCGATGGTTGCTCCTCCCGGGGTCATCCTCTCTAATGAGAGGTTTGAGGGGCTTTTTATAGGCTCGAGGAGGAATCTTATAGAACTGGTCTTGGTGACGTCACCCAAAATGGTTAGAGTGCAGAATGGGTCCAAGTGCAAGGTAGCCTCCTATGCGGTGGACTGGAGTAGGCAGGTCGCACATGCTAGGTGGGCTGAGGAGGCAGGTGGCCCTCTCCTGGGATACCTAGAGGCAGGACGCCTTCTGCTGGGCGACCTAGAGGCAGACCGCCTTCTGATGCTAGCGATTTGAAGGAGCAGGTCATCACTACTATTGAAAGAACTTGTGGTTTGAATGAGCAGGTCGCCTCTACTGCTGAAGTCCATCTCCTTCTGCTAGGTAACCTGGAGGCAGGTCGCCTATTGTTGGGAAGATACGAGTTCGCCACCTACTGGCAGACTGAAGTTGAATCTGTGCTGTGCTGTGCGGCCTGAGGGAGAATCCGACTGCTGCTGGGCAGAGCAAGTCCACAACCCTCAGGCGGACTGAAGTTGAGTCCGCGCCATGCTAGGTGGACTGATGAGTAGATGTCTTGCTATTACTGGAAGCAAGTTTGCGAACTGTTGTGGGTTGACTGTCCTTCATTTGTTTGCAGACTGCGACCGAGTCTGCCACCTTTTTGTGAACTAGGATTGAGTCCGCCTCCTGCTAGCAGACTGAGGTGGAGTTCGCCCCATGCTTAGGCGGTCCGCTACAAAGCAGTCTGTTGACAAGGTTGTCGCGGACTGGAATGCGAGGCCATCTCTCACAGGCGGACTTAAGAAGAGCCTTGGTCTAGGCCAGTTCTTTCTTGCGATGAACTAGAGGAGAGTGCTACCAGCCCGGCTAGCCACGCGACCTGATGGTGCAGACTGGGAAGCAGTCTGCACCATCCCAGAGTTAGTGACCATCAGGTGACTAGTCTAGCTGCACGGATAGAAGAGTCTATCCGTGCGGTTAACTGAAAAAAGGTCGTTAACCCTCTTGATGAGACGAAGCAGTACGTGGCTTGCAAGCTAGCCATCTTAGAGAGGATGTGGAGTTTTGGGTTAACATAATCTCCGCACTTTTTTAAGGTTGCAGGAAGCTTCAAAAAAGTAGAGATAACCCCTGAAATCGTGACCCGCTCCTTAGGGAATAAATAGAAAAAGAAAGACAGAGCGAGAGATATAGAACCTTACGTCTCTACCTAAAGAGTCTGAATGTTATTATTTTTTCCTCTGCAAAGGAGAAGAGTTAGAGTAGGTAATAAATATGTACTTTGTGAGTACCTGAAGTGAACTCGTAGATACCTGCTAATCCCTACAAAAGAAGAGTGAGAAGCAAACATGAAAGAAAAATAACTTGTAAGTACCTGAAAGGAACTTGCAAACATCTGCTAATTTATACAAGAAGAAGAGTAAGAAGCAGATATGAAAGAAAAATAACTTGCAAGTATATGAAGGAAACTTGAAAACATCTGCTAATCTCTACAAGAAGAATAGTAAGAAGCAGATATGAAAGAAAAATAACATGCAAGTACTTAAAGGGAACTTGAAAACATCTGCTAATCTCTGCAAGAAGAAGAGTAAGAAGCAGATATGAAAGAAAAATAACTTGCAAGTATCTGAAGGAAACTTGCAAACATCTACTAATCTCTGCAAGAAGAAGTGTAAGAAGAAGATATGAAAGAAAAATAACTTGTAAGTACCTGAAGTGAACTTGCAAACATCTGCTAATCTCTGCAAGAAGAAGAGTAAGAAGTAAATATGAAAGAAAAATAACTTGCAAGTACCTGAAGGGAACTTGCAAACATCTGCTAATCTATGCAAGAAGAAGAGTAAGAAATAGATGTGACTAAAAAATAACTTGCAAGTACCTGAAGGGAAGTTGCAAACATCTACTAATCTCAACAAGAAGAAGAGTAAGAAGTAGATATGAAAGAAAAACAACTTGCAAGTACCTGAAGGGAACTTGCAAACATCTGCTAATCTCTACAAGAAGAAGAGTAAGAAGCAGATATGAAAGAAAAATAGAATGCGAGTACCTGAAGGGAACTCGCACATACCTGCTGATCTCTGTAAAGAAGAGTGAGAAGTAGATATGAAAGAAAAATAACTTGCAAGTACCTTTAGGGAACTTGCAAACATTGATGTGTTAAGGAAGATATAATTAAGCAGAAGGAAAATCCAATAAACCCTGCCATAAACTGAATAGAGAAGTACTGGGTTGATTATAGATCGAGCCATAGCAATAATCTTATTGTGCGGTCAGATATGATATCTTTAACATGAAATCCAGATCATCTAAATGAACCCACTTTGATTAGACTTTAACCGTATGGTTTGTCAACCAAGGGAAACATATCCTTTGACTGAATAATTGAAACAAAGAACATTCAATAAGCATTGTAAATTGTCAGTGGATAGAGTTTTATATGAGCTGAGGATAAGCAAGAAGTATAATGCCATAAATTCTTTAGAGAGGTTGAATTTAACCTGAATATGAAGGAACGAAGTTTTACACAAAAGCGGACTATACTTGCTCCCTTATAAGGGCACAAAAAAGAAAAAGGTGAAATCCAAAGAAGGAATAACGGATGGACTGCTCTCATGCTGTAGCTACAAGAATCACTAATCTGTTATACCAGGTGCGCAAAATGGTCTATAACATTGCTCGTCTTTGGAAAGATCAGCAATGTTTTGGGTCCCATGAAGGCACGACTTGAGAGTACCTTAGAGTGTTCTACTATTACAGTTGTGAGATGATCGTAGAGACAAGGCTACACTTGAATGCCAATGTTTGCCAAGAAACAATCATCTTAGCTCTAATGTATCCCGAGCGGAGCACAGTAGAGCTAACACATGAGACCTCCCTTGATGCGCGCTGTGTGTTAGATGCTGGCTAGGATCAGAAGCTCTTAAGTGGTATATTCAGTTACACGCACTGAATATGCCTCCTGTAAACGGAGATGGAACTGAATGTGTCTCCTGTGAGCTAAAATAGAACTGAATGTGCCTCTTATCATCCCCTACCCACCCCCCCATGGCTCCTGGGCACCAGGAAGAGAGGAGGAAAGGAAAGGTAATGAAGGTGGAGAATAAACAAGGCAGGTGATGGCGGAACTATTCTAGCAGTTATTTATAATGTATTTACAGCTAATGAAGGAAGGTACAAGCTAGCAGTAAGGTAGAAAGTAAAGCAGAGCAGTAGGTATATAAAAGGTAAATTAAGAAACAAGTAACCTTAACTTATATGAATGTCCATACAAACTTATAAGTTAAGGGGTCTTCTGCAAGGCACCCATCGTATAAAGAGTCTCATACCAATTTATATGATGGGGTGTCGGTTATAAGCAAGTGGTAAAGATCCAAAGGAAAATAACCATAACCTATAAGCATGCTACACAAACTTATAAGCTAAGGGGTCATTTTGCTAGGTCTATTTTATAAAGCATCCCATACCACTTTATACAATAGGTGACAGGTGTTACATACAATGTTGATGCGATCTCTTACAAGTATGTCATGATGTGAACATGCAAGTGCAACACACCCACTCGACTCTGTGCACACAAACCTTTAGTTCCCCCTTTCTGGAGGCTAACCTCCCAGGATACCTCTGTAGTGGCAAACATAAGCGGTGGGTATGGCCTCGTCCACCTCTAAACTGGTAATTGCACCACCAGTCAGACCTATCGTATGCCTCAACAATGGTGCACTAAGCGGAGCTCCTGCATACTCTTTGTCGGCTGGTCCACCGGACCTAAATTGGCGAAGTGCTAAACCACACTTGTCGAGTCAACATATTGGCGTCGATGCATCCACCACAGGTTTTTGCTCAGGTGCCTTGTCACCACAAGATCTATTTTTTTCAAGGGAGATCTCACAACCCTTTTGAGATTTTGATCAGGTGCCCAAAAACCAAACTAAGTCTTTTGATCAGGAGACTTCACAACCACGGGGTTAACTTTTGAAGGGAGTTATAACCCTATACACAGTTGGAAATAAAAAGTGACATTGTCTTCTCTTTCTCAAAACAACTGAGAAGACTTTAGTGGATGATGTTGTCAAAGCTCCCCCTGAGATAAGAAATGGTTCAGGAAGATGAGAGCTTTGCACATGGTGTAGGCCTTGATGAAGATCTTTAGAAACTTCTTGGACTGATGTTGATGAGTTGTCCTTTTGAAGTCTGAAGTAGAAACTAAAGAAGACTAAAGATCTGTGTGTGTTGATCTTCTACTTCAATTTCCTGTAGAGAGCAATTTGTTTCTCTGTAAAACTTCTATCAGTTGTTCTGTGAAAAATCTCTTGTCAATCCTTCCTTCTACTCTATCCTGAAGAGAAGAATTTTCTCTTTTATATTCTGAAGGTTTTCTGTCATTTGAAATTTGAATCCATGAATTTAATGCTGAAATACTGGGACTTGAACAGCTGGAATTAGTCTTAAATGTATTTCCTCAACTGTCTCAGTAAATAAGTCAAGTAATTACTCTATGAAATCCATAATTAATGCTACCAAGCAACGACTATATTCTTGAAAATATGAGCATTAATTATCAGAGAATTACTGCCTTAGAATAATACAAACTGAAAACAAACTGACAGAAAATGCCAAACTGATACTGAGAGAAATCGTCGAGCTCTGAAAAGATTTCGTCGACCTGAACTTCAAGTTCGTCGAGCTGAGAATTCATCTTCTTCGAGCTGAGCTCAGAGAAAGTTAGTCTGGAAAATAGTCTGCCGAGGCTAAGCTCCAAGTTCGTCGATCTAAGGTAGAATTTCGTCGACTAGAGAACTTGAGAGAAGAGGGAAGATCATCGACCTGAGCTCCAAGTTCGTTGATCTCAGCTCAGAGTAGGGACCCTGAGTTCATCAATCTGCGATCGACGATCATCGAGCTGAGTTCGAAGAATTTCGAACTGATTCTCTGAACTCTTAAAGACTGCTATTCTTCTATGTCTGGATCTCTGATTTCTTTCGAGGGTTGTATCAAAGTTTGTCTAACCTAGTCGAACTAACCTAGACCTAAGAACTAACAATTTGAACCTAAGCTATACATGGAGGGTCAATAACCTAATAGTGAACCTAGCCCAAATCCAAACTAGGGATCCAACAATCTCCCCCTATTTGGGCAAGGTCACCATGAACAACAGAAAAAAGGAAAATCACAAAGCATAAAAAATATATCTGGCAGAATTAAAATTGTTTAGCAGATATTAACAACAATGCCTTGTGAAGTACAACTAACAAATAATAGTTCAAACCAAAATATAGAAAGAAAATTTTCAGCCTTTCTTTGAGCTTTCTTCTGTTCATCTAAAGCTGGTCTGGTGAAGATGATTTCCCCTTTGGGATCTGCAGCTTGCTGTTTTGTCATTTTCATATCACTAGCTCTAAGTATTATCATAGAGGCAGCTCTTGGTATAATTGCTTCTGGATGTAATGACATATAAGCATCAGCATTTAAAAGATTATGTACCTGGTACTTGTCTAGCTCTTTCTTTCTGTAGGAGGAAATAGTAGTATACTGTGAGGTGTCCTATCCTTCTTCCTTTGCTTTTCTGATTTGAGAAAGAGCTATTAATTCTTGAAATCTGGCCATTCTGGAGTTGGGGTCCATTTCTAGATCACAAACAAAAGATAGAGGCCTTTCTGGACTTGCATTATCTAGTTGATTGTCTTCAGAAGTCTTGTGTTGTCTGCTGTGCCTTTGATGTTATTACTGCCTGCTACTGCTGCTAGAACTATGCTGCTGTCTGCTGTAGGAAGGTTTTGAATGATGAGAAGATGTAGATTTCTGAACTTGACCAACACTTCCTGAAGATCCTGCTGCAGGAGGAGGAGGAGGACCTCTCCTGAATTTAGGAGGAGGAGAGTATCTCCTGCTCTTCTTCCTGGCTTTAAGCTCATTCTTGGAATATCTCATCCAATTTGTGGTGTCTAGAGTGAGAGTTATATTATGCAGAATATAGTATGGAACATCAGCAGATGGATTGGGCTTAGCCTTTGGAGGAGCAGTCTTAACAGGAGCCTTTATTTTCCTTGAACTTGTATTTTCAGAGTCATCTGACTCATTATCATCATCATCAGAAGAATTTTCTGGATTATCATAAAGAGCATCCAATTACTTTAGCAATTCAACTGAGATTCCTGGAACATATGGCTGAGCTTGGCATGCTAGCTCTGTAAAATTATCTGTAGCAGTCTGAACATTTACTTCTTCTTCTTCCATATCAGCAAAAGAAATATCATCCAAATCTGACATTGGAGATTCACACCAGCCAAAAGTTGGTGGAGATAAGTCCTTGTGCTAAGGAGCTGGCTAACTAATATCTTCAACAGCAAAACTTTCTGTAATCTCAGAAACTACAAAACTTGTCTTTAGTTGATCTAAAACTACATGACTTATTGGAGCAGTATAGACTACAATAGCTTTAGAATACTGAGCAACAAAACTTGGTAAAGTATTTCTGTACACTGAATTAAAAGAATGCAGTAAAAAATTTAAATCAACTGTGAGATTTATAATAAAATCACCAACAATGGTTATTTCAACAACTGTATCAGCCATGTCAGTATCTGAATCAATTATATATATTATGTCAGCTGGAATATCTGCCTCTGGGGAATATGCAATCATATCTGAATCTGCTATTGTTGTTGTTGCTGCTGGAGCCGTAGGAGGAACTGGAACTTCTTTATGAAACATCTCCCTCTAGCTGGTTTCAGAGGGTCCTGAAGCCAGTCCTCCAGAAGAAGGAACATGAGTGAGAGCAGCAACTCTAGAAGAGAGAGAAAAGATGGAGGCAGAGAGAGGAGCAATAAAATTTGCTATTAATTGCTCCAGAGTTGGATAAATGAAGGCTAGAAGATCATGGGCAATGTCAGAGAAATTTAAGTAGAGAGGTTTAGGAGCAGAGGTGGTGTAAGGGGTGTGATGTCCACAGTTAGAGCACACAGAGAAGGCATGAGAGAAATCTGTATGGGTGTATTCTGGAAATGTGGACGGAGGGTTGGATGGAATTTCAGTAGTGGAGGTAGGAATTGTGGTAGTGGGTGTGGAGGTGGTTTCCTGAACAGAAGATTGAACTGTAGAATTATGTGGAGATGGTGGAGGAGGAGACAACAGATTGAAAGTTGGTTGTGAGGAGGTGGATGGAATATCAGATACATGAGTTGGAGGTGGAGATGGAATGTCCTCATGAATGATGGTTGTAGAATATGGAGGTGATGGTTATGGAAGAGGTGAAGATGGTTGTTGTTGTTATTGAGGAGGAGGTGAAGGAATTCTGGTGGATGGAAGAACTTCTTCTGGAGGTGGTGAAAAGGCTATCACTGCCCTTGTGTCCTCAGAAGTCCTGGAGGAAGTGGCCCTGGATGGTTTAGGGATGGACCTCTCCCATCTGCCAAATAAAGTTGAGGTTATCCTGTAGGAGACATTTATGAATATTGGCTGGGAGATCAATAATTCTAGTGCCTTTTCCTGGAGGAAAATACCCAATATCCTCCCAAAACACACCTCTTTATTAGAATTTTTCTTCTTTATCAACTCAAACAGTATCTTTCCCTAATTTATTGCTTCTTATCTACCAGTGCACACATTACCAAGAACTGGTGCCTGGTTATATAATCATGGGCTGTGTGTTTGCCCAGCAAAACTTTACCAATAATATCTGCCAGAAACTTATACTGAACAAGTAGATTCTTTTTCAGTAGTTTATTGGGGTTTTCTTCAGAGTGACCCATTTTATTCAGCCTATTTTCATATTCAGAATCATCTATTGTAATATCTCCTTCTCCACTTGCAAAATAAAAAATCTTAGTTAAAATTTCAGGAGTTAGGGTAACCTGATTTCTTCCGATGGTGTCACAACCCGCATTTTCACCGCATATAATAACTTATCAGAGAAAGGGAAAATGCGCGTCATGATGCCACGTCAGCAGGGGATAACTACGGATGCTCAGCAAATACCTACTAAATATGAAGAAAAATTCTTTAAGTTAATTTAAGGTAAAATCAGTTTAAGTGGAGTAATTAGCCGTATCCCTCGGCTCAGTGGCGCATCTAGTCCACAAATCGAAATATAATTATACGCTGCGGAAGATACTTGTTTAGATTGACTCCAACATCCTACATGAGTATAAACATCCCCAAAGAAGGACTCATGCTATGCAAGACCGTAAATTTATAATAGTAGTAAAGATAGCTTTTACGATCGCCGATTAATACAAGTTAGAGTCTTAAATTATGCAATGCATGAAGTAATAGTAGTAGATTTTATACTTGAAAATACCTAACATGCATTCATAGCATAAATCCTCCCAGAGAGCAAGTAATCCACATCCACATATAGGAAACTAAGCAGCTAGCAAGTATCTAAAAATAATAATTTTGTGGGCGTCAACAAACTAACACGAACCCACATACAACAAGCATGTCTCAACCAGTAAAACAAAAAAAGCAACAAACTACCTCGCTAAGACTAGGCGACAACCACGACCAACACTGCTGCCAAGAAACTCCAAAAGCAACTCTGCTATCTGCTACTGCACTGAACCAGAGGCAATCCAAAGACAAAACACCTCAGTAAGAAGGTACAAATGGTGGCAGAAAAATAAGCCAAAATAAACAAAGGTCAAAATGGGTACCAACCCAAGATCAAAGAACTGATGTAAAATACAAAAAGAAACGAGGCAACATCAGAAAAAAAAAGGAACTCTTACGTGATTCGTCACGTTCAACAAGAGTACACCAGACGCACGAGGCTGTAAGGAGACAATATGAATAATTCATAAGGAAGAAGTACAACACCTTTATAGGGCACCTATGGTCGACTCTACCCAAAAACATGGGGGAGGTGATCATTTAACTGGACACACCCTCACGAATACAATATCCGTCTAACTACGAGGGAGTCTCATACTCTCCATCATGTACCGCAGACGCTCAAAAACCTGGTAGACTTCCCTAAGGTACTAATAAAGGAAACAAACACTGCGGAGGTGGTATCGTCCACTAACTCCCGCAATTAAGAAAACCCACAAGAAAACCACCACAAATATCTCGAGATTTGACACGTCAGATTCTACTTGGCATTTCTAGATTCAAGACATGATTGATCGACATCTAGGAAGTGTTACAAGTCCTAGACCACTTCTAACACGATCAACAATGATGGATAATGCGATTAGAGCCGCCAATAAAACACTTCAAGAATAAATAAACATGACCTAACAAATTTTAGGTTACCATGACAAGATCTTGCCACACCAAGAGATTATTAATGAAGATTAAATACTGAAAACATGAAGAACTCTGAATCAGTTCGGCAAAAGTGTACAAATCTAACAAACATGAAGAACTTAGCAGTTACCATTAGCCGAAAAAAAGGAAACGAGGGTAAACCATCACTTGCCTTGGTTTACCAGAAAAGTTCCCCAAATCAGTTCACATCGCAGATCGGGGCAAAAGAAGATGAGAAAAGTTGAAATCTAGACAAAAATGGCCAAGTAGAGGTTAGGGTCGAAAAACCCTAACGAGAAAACTCAAGAAACGGGAGAAGTTTACCACGATGGTGTAGCTCTCGACGAGAGCTTTCCAGATCTATACTCGGTTGAAGATTTTGAGCACTGGAGCACCGTCGACGGCCACCAGAAGATTCACGAACGGTTTCATCTCTCTCGCCTACGTCTCTCTGGTTCGGTTCAGAATTTTGGAGAAGATGAAGTTTTTCTCTAATAAGAGTATATATATATATATATATATATATATATATATATATATATATATATATATATATATATATATATATATATAATTATAAAAAGTTTTGTCTAAAAGAGGACTATCTACGAGTAGGTGCGCGGAAAATGAAAATAGAGATTTAGAATGACTTCAAATTAAAAAGTGTTCATCACGAAAGTTGTAGATCTCGTCGAGATGAACAAATTTCACGTAATCATTATTTTATACGACACCGGTTTGACCCTCAAAAAAGCGCCCGAACGAAAACTGCAATGGACTACACGAGAAGGGCTGCAGACCACTCGAGACATATTACAGGTACTCGAGAGGTAGAAAACAGGCTACTCGAGATATAGGAAAGCAGTACTCGAGAGGTAAAAATTCACTCGAGTGCTAAAAATATCACTCGAGTAGCAGAATAATCACTCGAGTAGGAGAATAATCACTTGAGTAGGAGAATAATCACTCGAGTAGGTCCAGAATAATCACTCAAGTAGGTCCAGAATAATCACTCGTGTAGGTCCAGAATAATCACTCGAGTAGGAGAATAATCACTCGAGTAGGAGAATAGTCACTCGAGTAGGTCCAGATTTCACTCGAGAAGCAGACAGAATAATTTTGCATGAACAGTACTTTTGCAAATGTATCCAAAATATTAAACTATATAAATGAATAGTAAAAGACATTTTTGAATAGTACTATAATATTAAAATAATCATATTTATATATTTTTGAATAAGAAAACACGAGCTCAAAACGGAGCCCCAAATGCATGCCGAATTAAACGAAACTCACACCGTAGGCAAACACTGAAGCTACGAATCCAATAGCGAAGTCAAAACCAAAATCCGACGAGCCATTCTTGAGATATGAATTTTCAAAGTTTGAAATGAACATAAATTCCACAAAAATTCGGAAAAATTACCGAGGCCCAAATATCGCTCGGATCGCGACGAAACTTGACGAGCAAGTCCAAAATTACTTAACTTAAATTCCAAATGCAAAATTTTCCCATTACAACAAGAATTCGGCCGACTTGACCGCACGGACGCAAAAATGTCTTAATGGCATTGCGCCGTCAACTCGACGTTAAAAGTAACGCCACAATGTCATAAAATGATGATGCCCAATCAAATAAAATCATCGAAAAAATCAGGGGCATTACAGTCACTCCCCCTGAAAAGAAGTTTCGTCCTAAAACTTAACACAACTCTAAAACCAAACCAAAACAATAAAATCAAAAATGACTGAAAAACATAAAGACATACCTGAAACTAAGAGAAGAGGTGCAGATGAGATTCCCTCATTGCCGATTCCAATTCCCACATCGCGCTCTCGACGTCTTGATTTCTCCAAAGAATCTTGACCATGTGGATGGTCTTTCTTCGCAACACACACTCTTGAGAATCCAGAATACGAACAGGTTCTTCCACAACCGTAAGATTGGGCTGAATCTGGGGCATCGAGTCGAGGACTTGACGATCATTACGAACACACTTCCGCAACTGGCTCACATGGAACACATCATGGACACCAGGGAAGGTGGCAGGCAACTCCAGCCTATAAGCTGACACTCCGACGCGCTCAAGAATTTGGAAAGGTCCCACGTACCGGGGGTCTAACTTGTGGTTTCTTGCAAACCTTTTAACGCCAAACATCGGAGAAACCTTCTGAAAAACCAAGTCTCCAATGGCAAACTCCAGATCGACCCTTTGTTGGTTAGCATACTTCTCATAGCACTCTTGAGCCACAATGAGCTTTTCTCGAATATGAGTCACAACACAATTCATCTCCTCAAGGGCTTCCGGACCTCAAACGGTCTCCCACCAAGTTCAGCCCAAAACAAAGGAGTTCTACAACATCTCCCATATAAGGCCTCAAATGGGGCCATCTGCAGACTCTCTTGATAACTATTATTATACGCAAACTACATGAGTCTGAGACGCTCGTCCCAAGCACCGCCATGATCCAAAAAATAACACCTGATCATATCTTTTACGATCTAATTTACTATTTCCGTCTGACCATTTGTCTGCGGATGATATGCAGTGGAATACCTTAAGTCGGTACCCAACCCCTCCCATAAACACTTCCAAATGTGAGACGTAAATCTGGAGTCTCGATCTGATACAATGCTAACAGGCACTCCATGTAACCTGATGACCTCTTCAAGATATAGCTCAGCTATCTTCTTCATCGAATACTCAATCTTAAACGAAACAAAGTGAGCACACTTTGTCAATCTATCGACTATCACCCAAACAGAGTCGTGCCCACGGGGAGATTTTGGTAGACTAGTGATGAAATCCATTGAAATACTCTCCCATTTCCAACTTGGAATATCAAGCAGTGTCAATTTACCACAAGTCCTTCTATGATCAGCCTTAACACGCTGACACGTATAACATTCCGATACAAACTTCACAATATCATTCTTCATCCCCGACCACCAAACAATTTGCTTTAGATCTTTATACATCTTAGTGGAACCAGGGTGGTAGGCTACACTAGAACCATGAGCTTCAACAGAGATATTAGCCCGAATGTCGCCAAAGGCGGGGACGCAAAATCTACACTGATACTTCAAGGTATTCAGCTCATCTAAGGACAAATCCAGTAGCTCTCCCTTCATAGTTCTATTCCGGAGGTGCAATAAATCAGGATCATCCTTCTGGTGTGCTCGAGTAAGGGAAATCCAAGAGGGTTCTTCAGCTTCCAAACTAGCAGGCACAGTACGACTCCCAACCTTAATATCCATCAATAAGAATTCTTCTACCAAGGACTAGACCGACAGATTAAAAATTTTAGCGGTCTTTCTACTCAAAGTATCGGCTACTACATTAGCCTTTCCTGAATGATAAAGAATTTCCACTTTATAATCAGCCACATATTCTAACCACCGACGCTGGCGCAGATTTAGTACCTTCTGAGTGAAGACGTACTTCAAACTCTTATGGTCCGTATAGATCTTGCACAATGCGCCATACAATAAGTGTCGCCACAGCTTCAGTGCATAAATTACGGCAACAAACTCCAAATCGTGTGTAGGATAGTTTCTCTCGTGAATCTTTAGTTGCCTCGATCCATATGCGATCACCTTGCCATCTTGCATTAAAACACAACTAAGTCCGATGTGTGATGCATCAACATGCACAACATACTCAACTCCTTCAGCAGGTATGGTTAAAATCGGAGTAGTACATAATCACTTCTTCAATTCTTGGAAGGCTTCTTCACACTTATCACTCCAAATGAATGTAGTATTCTTCTGAGTAAGTCTAGTTAGAGGAGCAGACAACACTAAAAACCCTTCCATGAACCTTCTATAATAGCCAGCCAGGCCTATGAAGCTCCTAATCTCCTTAGGTGTAGAAGGTCTCTCCCATTCCATCACAGCAGAAATCTTGGTCGGGTCTATAGAAATACCGTCCTTGCTTACAACATGACCTAGAAAGGAAACATGAGGTAGCCAAAACTCACACTTGCTCAATTTTGCAAATAACTTATGCTCCCTCAGGGTCGACAAAACCAAACGCAAATGCTGAGTAAGCTCCTCAACATTAAGGGAATACACCAAGACATCATCTATAAACACGATAATGAATTGGTCCAAGAAATCCTTAATCACCCTATTCATCAAATCCATGAAAGCAGAGGGTGCATTGGTTAAACCGAAAGACATCACCAAAAACTCATAATGTCCATGCCGCGAACGGAAAGTGGTTCGTGGAATGTCTGCCTTACAAATTCTCAACTGGTGGTAGCCTGAGCGAAGATCGATCTTTGAAAATACCGGGCTACCATGCAACTGATCGAACAGATCATCAATCCTTGGCAGGGGGTATCTATTCTTAATGGTTACCTTGTTCAATTCCCTATAATCGATGCAAAGCCTCATCGATCCATCATTGTTCTTTACGAATAAAACCGGAGCACCCCATGAAGAATAACTTGGTCTAATAAAACCATATATCAACAACTCATCGAGCTGAGTACGCAACTCATCCAACTCACGCGGAGCCATACGGTACGGTGCTTTGGCAATAGGTTAAGTACCTGGCTCGAGGTTTATCACAAACTCTATCTCCCTTTCAGGAGGAAGTCCTGGAAGACTATCGGGAAAGACATCTGGAAACTCTCGCACCACCAAGACATCCTCAAGACGTGGCGTAACAAAAGCTGTCTCCATAGCTGAAATAGAAACTAAAAATGCCTCGCAACTAGACTTTATAGCATGACAAGCACATACCGTAGAAATGACAGGGGAAACCCTGTCCTGAAATCCATTTACACTCATAGGTTGGCCGTTGTCCATCCTAAAATCCAGTCGCTTAGCCTTGCACTGGATCACCACATCATACTTGGACAGCCAGTCTATGCCCAGAATCACATCAAAATCAGACAGATCCAAAATCATCAGATCCGCAAATGCTAGAAATTGCCAAGATAAATAGGGCATCTCAGCACTCCTTGATTAGATATCACCGAATCTCCGGAGGGAAGTTTGATATTGAAGGAGTCTCCTAATTGATCCACATCCAGGCGATGTTTATCAACAAACCTCCGGGCAACAAAAGAATTGGTGCCACCCGAATCGAAAAGAAAGTGCGCCCAACTATTCCGCACCTTAAACTCCCCTAAAACCGCAGCATACATAACTAAACGAACAATAACTAAGGCCACAACGATAAATAATAAAGATAAATTAAACAGGGGCTAACCCGATATCACTTGAGTAGAGGTTTGAGCTTCCTCGCTGGTCTTCACATTCAGCTTCCCTTTTCCTTTATCCATGTTTGGTGACGGCGGCAGAGCTCGACGCGGGGCAGGCTGTAGTTGGGACTGAGCCTGGGGGCACGAATATTTCTGGTGTCCCTTCTGCCCACACTGGAAGTAAGTCCTTTCTTTCATCCAGCAACGACTCACATCATGACCCTTCCTTGTACAGAACGAGCACACTAGCTCTTCCTTGGGTGGACCTTGGATGGTGTGCACCTGCTGCTGCTTCAGGGTGGCATTCCTCTTGAAACACCTTTCTTAAGGGTGGCTAGGACGACCGCAGAAGCTACACACTTCCTTACTTTTCTTCTTCAAAGAAGCGCCAGATACCCTGGAGCTACCATCCTCAACACCCTTACTTTTCTCTATCCTCGCCGCAGCACCTTGATTCTTGGCATTCTCGATCTCCTCAACCTTCAAAGCAGCTTCCACTGCTTCAGTATATCTTTCAGCTCGATAAGCTCATGCCCATTGCTGGACATCACTTTTTAGTCCTCCCAAGAAAGCTTCACTCTACCCTCCTCCGAAGCTACCAAATCAGGAGCAAACCTACTTAGTTTGCTAAACTCAATCTTGTACTCGCTCACAGTGAGCTGTCTTTGCTTTAGATGTAGGAAGTTATTCATCAGGCAGTCCTGCTCGGCCGAGGGTAGAAACTTCTTCAACAACATCTTCTTAAAAGATTCCCAAGAACAACCTTCCTTCAGACTCTCCCTTTCCTGAATCCACCAACTCTTTGCCAGGCCCTTTAACTGATAGGCTGCAATCATCACCTTCTGGATTTCTAGAATTCCGGAATACGAAAATATCTCCTCGATGGAGATGATCCAATCATCTAAAATCATAAAGTCGGCACTCCTATCGTAGGTGGGAGGTACCAACCGCTGGAAGTGCGATATGAAATTCATTTCTGGTAGTATCGCCATCGGGAGCACCAAAGGAGCAGGGGTATCAAGAACGGCTTGGCCCAAGGCAGTCTCTTGCACTAACTGTTGTTGCGCGGGAGCGGCAGACAATAAAGACTGAATTTGCGATTGCATTACAACTAATTGTCTCGATAGAGCCTCATTGCTCTGACGCAGACTCTCGATAATCACATCACTTTGCGCACCTGATGACTCACCCTCCGACTGGGGAGTCGACGTCGTCGTAGGACGCTTTGCCGGTATTTCTAAAAAGCAAACGGGCAACTCATCAAAATCCTAGCTTACAACAAAGCCACATGACTAGTTCAGACCATACTTAAAAGACACTTTCTCACGCTGCAACTTGCTCTGGGATTTTATAATGATTTTATGTCCTACTTAGGATGATATCCTCTCATCCCATTGACTCTTGTGCCTATGACATGAATGCATGTATTCTTTATTCTTATTTAAAATCATGTGTGTACATGTGTCATCATATAAACCTTAACTTAGCACGCATGCTTATGCGATGATATGCATTCTCAAAAGGCCTTAATGCATGATTGAGCGACGTACACATGAAATGTCATGCTTCCCATACTACATAACATCGCATGCAACGAGAAAAGAAAACGTGCTAATGGGCACCCATGTGATGGTGGTTATGTATCTCATACTACATAACCGTCCTATGTTGCCTCCTATGGTGGATCCATATACAGACACATATTATGAATCTCATACTACATAATATGCCCCGTATACTTCTTATCATGCTATGAGTATAGTGACTATGCTTTGATTAAGACTTACTGATAACACATCAGTGTGTGTATGAAATGTCACTAAATGACTGACACTAACAAGGGAACGTTGCCCAACCAATTATCAAGCAACATGGCTCTGATACCAACTGTCACAACCCACATTTTCACCGCATATAATAACTTATCAGAGAAAGGGAAAATGCATGTCATGATGCCACGTCAGCAGGGGATAACTGCGGACGCTCAGACAAACACCTACTAAATATGAAGAAAGATTCTTTAAGTTAATTTAAGGTAAAATCAGTTTTAGTGCAGTAGTTAGTTGTATCTCTCGGCTCAGTGGCCCATCTAGTCCACGAATTGAAATATAATTATACGCTGCGGAAGATACTTGTTTAGATTGACTCCAACATCCTACATGAGTATAAATGTCCCCAAAGAACGACTTATGCTATGCAAGATCCTAAATTTATAATACTAGTAAAGATAGCTTTTACGGTCGCCGAATAATACAAGTTAGAGTCTTAAATTATGCAATGCATGAAGTAATAGTAGTAGATTTTATACTTGAAAATACCTAACATGCATTCCTAGCATAAATCCTCCCAGAGAGAAAGTAATCCGCATCCACATATAGGAAACTAAGCAACTAGCAAGTGTCTAAAAATAATAATTCTGTGGGCGTCAACAAACTGACACGAACCCACATACAACAACTACGTCTGAACCAGTAAAACAAAATAAGTAACAAACTATCTCGTTAAGACGAGGCAATAACCACAACCAACACTGCTGCCCAGAAACTCCGAAACCAGCTCTGCTATCTGCTACTGCTCTGAACCTGAGGCATTCTAAAGACAGAACACCTCAGCAAGAAAGTACAAATGGTGGCAGAAAAATAAGCCAAAATAAAGAAAGGTCAAAAGGGGTACCAACCAAAGACCAAAGCACTGAAGTAAAGTACAAAGAGAAACGAGGCAACATTAGAAAAAAAGAACTCTTACGTGATTCGTCACGTTCAACAAGAGTACACCAAACGCACAAGGATGTAAGGAGACAACATGAATAATTCATAAGGAAGAAGTACAACACCTTTATAGGGCACCTGTGGTCGACTCTACCCAAAAACACGGGCGAGGTGGCCACTCAACTGGACATACCCTCACATATAAAATATCCATCTAACTGCGAGGGAGTCTCATACTCTCCACCATACAATGCAGATGCCCAAAACCTGGTAGACTTCCACAAGGTACTAATAAAGGAAACAAACACTGCGGAGGTGGTATTGTCCACTAACTCCCGCAATCAAGAAAACCCACAAAAAAACCACCACAAATATCTCGAGATTTGGCACGTCAGATTCTACTTGACATTTCTAGACTCAAGACATGGTTGATCGACATCTAGGAAGTGTTATAAGTCCTAGACAACTTCTAACACGATCAACAACGATGGATAATGCGATTAGAGCCACCAATAAAACACTTCAAGAAAGATTAAACACGCCCTGACAAATTTTAGGTTACCATGACAAGATCTTGCCACACCAAGAGATTATTAAGGAAGATTAAATACTGAAAACATGAAGAACTCTGAATCAGTCCGGCAAAAGTTTAAAAATCTAACAAAAATGAAGAACTTAACAGTTATCATTAGCCGAAGAAAAGGAAACGAGGGTAAACCACCACTTGCCTTTGATTTACCGGAAAAGTTCTCCAAATCAGTCCAATTCGCAGATCGGGGCAAAAGAAGATGAGAAAAGTTGAAATGTGGACACAAAATGGCCGAAGTAGAGGTTAGGGCCAAAAAACCCTAACGAGAGAACTCAAGAAACGGGAGACGTTTACCACAATGGCATAGCTCTCGACGAGAGCTTTCCAGATCTATACTCGGTTGAAGATTTTGAGCACTGGAGCACCGTCGGCGGCCACCAGAAGATTGACAAATGGTTTCGTCTCTCTCGCCTACATCTCTCTGGTTCGGTTCAGAATTTTGGAGAAGATGAAATTTTTCTCTAAAAAGAGTATATATATATGTAATTATAAAAAGTTGTCTAAAAGCAGATTATTTACGAGCGGGTGTGAAAGTGCAAGCTAGATCTGATATACTCTAGAGGGGGGGGGTGAATAGAGTATGGTGCTTAAAAACTTTTTACAACAGTTGTTGTAATCTGAGTGAACAGGGAAGCAAATGGTAAATCTAAACACAACAGCTATCTAATGACAATCTACAAAAGAAACTAATCACAGATCACAGCCAGAAACAAAAATAAAGACAAGCAACCAGAATACACAAGGAGCTATAGTGGTTCCCCTAAACTTGGGTACATCCACTCTTCTACCACCCTAGGTAGGAATCCACTGCAGGATGAGTTGATCAGGTGTATTGGGCACCAATGAGCTTTTGATAAGGTGCTCAAAAACCAAACCAGATTTTTTGATCAGGTGTCTTGCCACCAATGAGCTTTTGATAAGGTGCTCAAAAACCAAACACAAACTTTTGAAGGGAGTTTGAAAAACCATTTACAGAGGTGGGGATGAGAGAGTGATGGAAGTCTTCTCTTTCTCAAAGCAGCTGAGAAGACTATGTGGATATTGATGTTGTCAAAGCTCCCCCTGAGATCTGTAGTTGTTCAGGAAATGAAGCTTTGCAGTAGGGTGATAGGCCTTCAGAAATTGATCTCCAGCAAATGATGATTTCAGCAACAGCTGAAATGTGAGGTGTCTGGAGTCTTGAATGATGATGGCCTTGAACACTTGACTCAAAAGAGATCTAAAGATTTCAGATTTGTTGATCTCCTTTTGGTGATGGTGTTCTTGTTAATTCTTTTAGACAGAGAATGTCTACAGTTCTTTTCCTTTTTCTCTTGAGTGATTGTTGTTGAGAAAGATGTTGTTCTAGAGAAAAGTTATAGCAGAGAATCTTTTTTTTTCTTCTTCTTCTTGTGCACTCTCTTCTTCTTGATTTTTGTTCTTGTGAGAGATCTAAAAATCTTGTCTCTTATTCCTTTTGTTCTGAGTAGAAAATGATCCTCTGTCCAGAATAGCCGTTAGCCTGTCATTAATTGACTTTCTTAATTGCAATTGCCTTCTGGGGGAAAGTCCAAAGAAACATTCCTTTATAATTCCTTGAAACTTGCTCCAGAATAAATGAAAAACGGCTACAAGATCTTCTGAATTATTTGCTGAGAATAACTCCTTAACTGTTCTGAATTTGAATCTTGAAAGTCGTTGAACTCTTCAGAAAAACGTCGAACTGAGCTCCACTATCGTCGAACTGAGCTCAGCGATTTGGACTTATACAGTAACAGAGATCGTCGATCTGAGCTCAACTATCATCGAACTGAGCTCAGAGATAAAGAATCAATACTGGAGTCAAGATCGTCGAACTGAGCTCGAAGATCGTCGAATGGAGTTCGACGATCTATTTAAGTTGAGCTCAGCGATCGTCGAATGGAGTTCTACGATCCGTCGAAGTAAGCTCAACGATCGTCGATTGGAGTTCGACGATTCGTCGTACTGAGCTCGACGAAATGACTTAGTCTTCAAACTGAAAAACCTTGGTCTTGAGGGCAGCTTCCAAACCTAACTACTAACCATTAGACTCAATTCTAATTGACCTTTAGATCTATACAAAGAGGTCAAAAACAGGTTTCCTAAAGACATAGTGATCCTGACCCAAATTAGTAATAGGGTGTTCCAACAATCTCCCCCTATTCGGGTTAGGATTATTATTTACAGAAATTGAAGAGATTAAAAACATCATACAAAGCAACAATATAACACACAACAACATTGCAGAATCACAGATATAATATCTCAGACAGAAATCAGAAATCAGAATGATTGTCACCTTACAGAATTATTCCTTCTCCTTGCTCTTTATAAGTTTAATTTCTCTATTTGGGTTAAGAGCTTCCTTTTTGGATCTTCTGTCATCAGCTGCACCTAAAGAAGTTTGTTGTTTAGGCCTTGGTACCACATCTTCAGGATGCAGCTCCATGTATCTTTCAGAATCAAAAACTTTGCTGGAAGTATCTCTTTCAAGTTCCTTCTTTCTTTGTTCTGACAAGGTAGTAATGCTGGAGGTGTCTCTGCCTTGCTCTCTGGCTTTCTTAATTTGATCCAAGGCAGCTAATTCTTTCATTCTAGCAGTCCATGCAGTAGGATTATTCTCTGGATCCTCAAAGGGCACTGGAGGTTCATATCTGTTGGAAGGATTATCTTGAGGAGCTCTGGATGAGACTAATTCTTTCAGCTTGTAGGGAAAAGGGCCTGAAGTTGTATTAAATGAAGCTTGTCCTTCCCTTGAGTATGGATGTTGCCTTAAATAGCCTTTGGAGTAAACTTGGAATTCCCTTTGGTTTCCTCAATAATTTCCTCTCCTTGATTGAGAACCTCTGGATTGGCTTCTCCTATATTGAGATCTTCCATGAGGCTGATAGGGGGTTTGACTTCTGGCAGAGGGATGAGCAGCTGAGCTTCCACCTGCACCTGCATCAGGAGGAGGTGGTGGAGGAGGATGAGGATGATGAAACTGAGAGGAACCTTTCTCATATTTCATCTTCTTCTTCATGGCTTTCAATTGATTCTTGGAATATTGCATCCAATGTTCAGTAATGGGGCAGTCATGAAGAATGTAATAAGGTATGTCATTTGTATCTTTGACTTTGGCTAGGGGAACTCTTTTCATAGCCTTGCTCCTTGCCTTTCTTTTCCTGGCTATAGTGGCTGAGGAATCATCAGAATCAGTCCTATATTCATCACTTTCGAAGCTTTGCTCATCATATAAAGCATCAATCTTTTTCAGATAGTCTTTCTGTAGTTGGGTTGGAGCAGAGGAGATAGTGGTGACAGCAGTTGTAGCAGCAGCAGTAGATACAATAAAAACAGAAGTTTTAGGAGCAATACTTTCAGAAGATATAGTAGCAGTAGTAATAGCAGCAACTGGGGCAACAACAGATTCAGATAAAACAGTTTCAGACACAAAATTATCAGCAGGGGCAACATCATCAGTGACAGCAGGCTCAAAGTCATATGCCTCTGTCATATGTATATCATCAGAATTTTTAGCAATAACAACAATATCAGCAGCAGCAACAGTATTGTCAGCAGGAGTAGCAGCAGTAAGATCACTGAAAACAGAAGGCTCAGCAGTATATAGGGAGGTTATATAGGAGCTAATTAGGCTGGTATCACAGCTGGAGAAGGGCACAATGGCCTTGGAGAGGTCTTCAGATGGCTGGACTGCAGTGCTTACTGGGAGACAGCTGAAGTAAACTGAGTCAAAATCTGATAATAAGGACCTGAGGTCCACTGAGAAGACTGCAACCTGTGGTGGTGTTGAAACTGGAGCTTGAGTTGAAGAGACAGCAGCAGCAGCAGGCAATCTAATATCTTCATGAGGCATCTCCCCCTGCCTAGATTCAGAGAGAGCTGGATCAAGGCACCCAAATGAAGGGATTGCCTGAGGAGGAAAGATGGAGGAGAGCCTGGCAGATAAGTCTACAACTGACTTGAAAAGTGGAGCCAAGGAGGTCTCCAACAAAAGTGAGAGCCTGGGAGCTATCAGCTCATATAGTTTGTCAGCTAAGGTTGGAATATCTACATGCTCAGTAGAGACTTGAGCAGAGGTAGAGAAGGATGGATTAGCAACTGGAGATGTTGGTGGAGAGCTGGTGGATGGTAGAAGTGAAGGTTGAGGTGTGGGGATTGTGGAAATGGAGGAAAGTGGTATGGAGATAGAAGGTGTGAAGGAGGGTTGATCAATGATATCTTGCAGAAGTTGTTGGTAAGATGTGGATGAGGAGGGTAGATCGGGAGGGGATGAAGGAATCATCTAGAAGATTGAATGATGGAATGTTGGATGATGTGTCAATGTCTGGGTGAGGGTAGTGATGTAATGGATGGAAGATTTCTTCTGTTATTGGAAGAGTTGGGATTGGAGATGGAATTGATGTAGGAGATGAGCTTGAAATAATGATGGTGGATGAAGTTTGAATGGTGGAGGTGACTGGTGGAGATGACATAAGAGTTGGAGGAGGAGAGGAAGCAGCAGGCAAGTCATCTGCAGGGGCAGAGACTTGAGGGGAAGAGACTGCAAGAGTCCTTGTGCCTGAAGTAGTGCTTGCAGAGGGCCTGCTGGGCTTCACTATCTGTCTGTCCTATTTGCCAAACAGGGCACAGGACAGCCTCTTTGAGGCATTGATGTGCATCCCAGATGAGACTAGCAGAGCAGGGCATCTGTTTTGAAGAAACAGCCCTAGGATCCTTCCATAATTAACAAAATTCTTATTTATTTTCTTCTTAATCAGATCAAAGAAGATCTCTCCCCAGTTTAACTGTTTCTTATCCACAATGGTACCCATCAAACACAGCTGATACCTGGAGATGGTATCATGTGCTGAATGCTTGGCCAACAAAACCTTTCCCACTACATCAGCTAAGAACCTGTATTCAACAGCTAAGTTCTTTTTCAGCAGCTTGCTAGGGTTTGCATCAGAGTGACCCATTCTATCAAGCATGGTAGAGAATTCCTCTCCAGAAAATTCAACAGAATCTCTTCCAGAATTTAATTGAAAAACCTCTGTCAGAATGGTAGGTGTCAGAGGTACCTGAGTTCCAGAAATTGAGCCAACCACTGTATTTTGGTCCTGATTGTGGGCAGTATAGACCCACTCCTTGATTTCATCAGCAGCCAATTTGATTCTTGTGGACATGATGGTAACAAGCTTTTGCTCCTTGAACAGTTCCAGAATGTCTTGGAAAATCTAATCACTAGTGTTGAATGAATCCATGTCTATATCAAATCCGGCATCAAACTTCATTGCGGCTAGAACGGCAACTGAGACGGCCATTGTTACCTGCAAAAATCAACAAACAAACGACCAAGTGTAGAGATGTTTGGAGGGAAAGAGAATTTTTGCAGAGAGATTGAAAGCGTAAAAGGAGAACGACGACCGAAAAATGAATTTTATATTAGGGTTCGACGCAGAAAAGGAAAGATCGTTGAACTCAGTTCGACGATCGGGGCTTCTAAAGGAATCTGAAAGGTCTTCAATATCATCGATCTCCGTTCGACGATATTGGAGAGCGTCGAACTCCGTTCGACAATAGTTCAGAAAACAAAATCGTCGAGCGTCGTTCGACGATCGTTGACCTGGAGAGATAGTTGAACACTATCTGAGAAGCGCTGAACTCAGGTCGACGATTTCGGAAGGCGTCGATCTCCGTTCGACGATCTGGGGGAAAATCGTCGAGCGCAGTTCAGAGACCAGAAATACACTCTAGACACTAGAAAAATCAAGATGTTTGCATAGTCTTGGTCAATTTTTAAAGTTTCAAAATCTTGGAATGTATTTTAGACTTCCTCCATCTAACATTCCTAATTGATTTAGGAAGAAGGTGTGTTTCTTTTCATCCAAGGGTTTGGTGAAAATATCTGCTCTTTGCAAATCAGTTGGGATATATTGAAGTTCAATTTTATTCTTCTCAACATTATCCCTTAAAAAGTGATGCCTAATTTCTATGTGTTTTGTCCTACTATGGAGGACTGGATTTTGAGCTATAGAAATAGCACTGGTGTTGTCACAAAATATTTTTGACTTCTCTAAGTTGTAGCCATAGTGTAGGAGTTGGTTTTGAATCCACAATATTTGTGAACAATAACTGCCTGCAGCCATATATTCAGCTTCAATAGTTGAAGTTGACACAGAAGTTTGTTTCTTGCAAAACCAAGAGACAAGTCTGTCACCAAGAAACTGACAAGTTCCACTGGTTCTTTTCCTGTCAATTCTGCATCAAGCATAATCAGCATCAGAAAATCCAATTAATTCAAATGCTGAATCTTTTGGATACCAGAGACCTATATTTGGACAACTTTTTACATACCTGAGAATCTTTTTTACTAATGTTAGGTGTGACTCTCTAGGGCTTACCTGGAATCTAGCACATATGCATGTAGCAAACATTATGTCAGGTCTACTAGCTGTAAGGTACAGTAAAGAGCCAATCATTGCTCTATATGATGTCTGATCAATAGGTTTCCCATGTTCATTAGCATCCAATACAGCATTAGTAGGCATAGGTGTTTTCATACAGGATGCTTCAGACATACCAAATTTCTTAACCAATTCATTTGCATACTTGGTTTGAAAAATAAAGATGCCTTCAACATGTTGTTTGACTTGCAATCCTAGAAATAAGGATAGCTCACCCATGCTACTCATTTCAAATTTAGAATGCATTAGGTTGGAGAACCTTCTGCACAAATTTGAATCAGTAGAACCAAAGATAATATCATCTACATAAATCTGTACTAGTAGGGTATGAGACTTTTGAATTCTAATGAAAAGAGTTTGGTCTACTCTACCCCTTATAAATTCATTTTCTAGAAGGAAGCATGTTAGGGTCTCATACCATGCTCTAGGAGCTTGCTTGAGACCATATAATGCTTTGTTCAGCTTAAAAACATAGTCAGGATGAGTTGGAGAGATAAAACCTGGAGGTTGTCTGACATAGACTTCTTCTTTGATATCTCCATTTAGAAATGCACTTTTTACATCCATCTGATATACCCTGAAGCCTTTGTGTGCTGCATAAGCTAAGAAGATTCTGATGGCTTCCAATCTTCCAACTGGTGCAAAAATCTGGTCATAGTATATGCCTTCTTCTTGAGAGTATTCTTGAGCAACTAGCCTTGCCTTGTTCCTTACAATTACTCCTTGATCATCCAATTTGTTTCTGAACACCCACTTTGTTCCAACAATGGATTGATCCTTAAGCCTTGGCACTAGTTCCCAAACTTTGTTCCTTTCAAATTAATGCAACTCTTCTTACATTGCAATAATCCAGTGTGAATCTTGCTCTGCATCTTGAATGGATTGAGGTTCAATTTGAGATAGGAAGCAAGTGTGCAACAGGTTTTGGTTGACCTGATTTCTGGTTTGCACACCAGCTGAGATGTCTCCAATTACTTGGGAAATTGGATGGTCTCTTGATGTTACTAAATCAACAGGGGGTGTTGATTGTTCACCAACCTGTGTTGTTGTTTCCTCTTGTGGTACAACAACTGGCTCTTCAAGTTATTTCTCTTCAATATGTTAAATGCTTTCTTCATCTTCACTGCTTTCCTCTTTTTGAGTAATCTGTAACCTGTTCAAATCTTCAGCAAGATAATGTACCTGTAAAGGTTCTATGGTAGAAGTGTTCTTCTCCTTGAAAGACATGTTAGATTCATCAAATGATATGTGAACAGATTCTTCAATTTTAAGAGATAATTTATTATAAACTCTATAAGCCTTACTAATCATGGAGTATCCCAGAAACACTCCTTCATCAGCTTTAGCTTAAAATTTTGCTAAATACTTCTTGTCATTATTATGTATATAACAAATACAACCAAAAATTCTAAAATAATCAACTTTAGGTTTCTTCCCTTTGAGTAATTCATAGGGAGTCTTGCCCTTTAGTTTATGTATTAAACTTCTGTTCAGCACATAGTTGGAGGTGTTCACTGCCTCTGCCCAAAAAGATAGAGGAAGGTGAGCATCTGACAATAATGTAGTGGCAGATTCAAAAAGGGTTCTATTTTTCCTTTCAGCTACCCCATTTTGTTGAGGAGTTCTAGGAGCTGAGAAAGTGTGTCTGATCCCTTCACTCTGACAGAACTCTTGCATAAGAAGAGAATCAAACTCTGTCCCATGATCACTTTTGATCAGGGCAATGTGAGTATTTAACTCAATCTATATGCATTTGAGAAACTCTGTCAAACACTTAAAGTTATCAGACTTCTTTCTCAGAAAGAACACCCATGTGAATCTAGAGAAGTCATCTACAACTACTAAAGTGTAAGATTTCCCTCCTAAGCTTTGTACTGTAATGGGTCCAAAAAGATCCATGTGTAACAGATACAAAATCCTAGGTGAATCACTCTTATTAAGTGACTTGAAACTATTTTTAGTTTACTTGCCTAATTGACAAGCCCTGCAGAGTCCTTCCTTCTTGTAGGGGCCAGAAGGTAGTTCTCTAACAAGGTTGTCCTTGGATAGCCTAGCAATGGTTCTAAGGTTTAAATGTCCTAGTCTCTTATGCCATAAAACATTAGGTCTACAAACAGAATTAAACAGGAAAATGTCTACATCTGTTGAAAGAAAATCTACTAAGTAGATGTTACCTTTCCTTTTACCTGTCAACATAGTTGTGTTGTCCTCTGACTTGATCTTGCATAAGGCTTTGCTGAAAGTCACCTGGTAGCCTTCATCACATAGCTGACTGATGCTGATCAAATTGTGCTTCAGTCCTTCCACATAGGCTACCTTCTTGAATGTCACTGTACCAATCTGGACTGCACCATATCCTTTAGTTTGTCCAAAGTTTGAATCACCAAAAATGACTTTTGGTCCAAGCTTGGCTTTAAAGGATGTGAGGTTGTCCCTATTTCATATCATATGCTTTGAGCACCCACTATCCAAGTACCATTGCTGATTTGATGTTGGATAGGTCTTCACCTGCACATAAAATAATTCACTTATTTTTGACTCAGTTTACCTTGGGCCTAGGTTGATAACCTTTATACTCAGAAATAAAAGACATCCCAGGTTGACTCTTATAACCTTCAGGATGATATCTCCTTGGAGGTATTATCCATTCAGTATAAGGTTTAAAGCTTTGGGATGAAGGACCCCTAGGATTGGATTTTAATTTACCCTTGAAAGAATTTCCAAAGCTCTGATCTCTGTTCGACGATCGTGGAGCTGAGGTCGAGGATCTTGGGTCAGATCGACGAGCTCCATTCGACGGTCGACTGTGGCAGAGTTCAGGAATTAGAGATCGTCGACCTGAGTTTGACTATTTTGCCTAAGATCGTCGATCTGTGTTCGGCGATCGTCGAGCTCCGTTCGACGATTTCTGCAGGAGCTTGGTTTTCTTAGGCAGATCAGAATTTTTCCTAGCTACCTCTACAACTCCCTTCCCTTTATCAAAATAAACTTAATTGGGGTTGTTAGAACTATAGGTTGGCTGGATGAAGCACCCAAGCCCAGTGTACTATTGAATCTGGAGTTCACTGTGCTTGTGATGTCCATCAGCTTGATACTTCTCCCATTAAGGGATTCTTCAAGCTTCTTGGCCTCTGATAGCTCACCTTTCAGTGAAGCTATCTGCTCCCTATAGCACTCCAACTCCTCAGAGAGTTTGAGGTTTTCTGACTTTAAGATACTATGTTCAGATAATTGATTTCTGAGAGAAATAATTTCCTTCTCAGATTTTAGTAAGTCTAAACATAATGCTTTAAACTCAGACTTAAAGTCCTCCGAATTGAAATCAAAAGAACTAATTACCTGGTCGTCTTCAAGTCGAGTCTCTAAGTCTGACTCTGAGTCTTCTGCATATGAATTGTGTTGAGAGATATTGATTGCCATCATGCAGAACTCCTTCTCTTCAGCATCATCTTCATCATCACTATAGCTGAATGAAGCTTCTGATTCTTCTTCAGTTTCACTCCAGGATTCAGCAACAAATCCCTTCCTTGTGTGTTTGTTCTTGCTTGAGGAGGGTTTGTCATTGTCATTCTTCTTGAAGTCTTTGTCCTTTCTTCTTTCTTTCTTGTCCCTTCTGTCCTTGTTTTTGTTTTCTGGACAGTCAGGCACAATATGGCCAGCTTTCCTGCAACCAAAGCAAACAATTTATTTATTATTTGACTTATCAAACCTTGGCTTATCATGCTCCTTGTATGATCTCTTTTTGAAGTCCTTTCTGGCCATCTTGTAAAATCTTTTGGCCAATAGACTAAGCAGCTCATCATTGCCTGTGACTTTGTCTTCAGGCTGATCTTCAGTTGCTTTGAAAGCTATTGTCTTTTCTTTTCTTGTGGCTGGTGAGGCAGCCTTCTGCTCTTCTTCTCTATTTTTGATGAGCAGCTCATAAGACTTGAGCTTGCCCAAAAGAGCTTCTGTTGTAATCTCATTCAGACTTCTGGCATCCTTGATTGGCCAGGTCCTTGAGTCCCAAATGCTTGGGAAGCACATCAGGATTTTGTCATTTAGTTCAGTTAGTGAGATCTCTTTATCCAAAGTCTTTAGTTCATTGACTATCAGACTGAGTCTATTATACATATCTCCAACTGACTCAGCTTCTCCCTTCTTGAAGTTCTCATATTGGGATATGAGGTGGGATCTCCTATCCTTTCTTTCATCAGCTGATCCTGAGACTATTTCAGAGAGCTTATCTCAGATTTCCTTTGCTGAATTACATTCAGCCACCTTTTGGAAGATGTCATCAGACATAGTCTGGGCTAAGATATTCATAGCTTTTGCATCTGCTACCTTCCACTTCTTGATATCAGCATCTGTTCCTGATGGAGGTGGAATAGAATTTGTGCTTGTGTTCTCTGGACGTCTTGGACAAACTGTCAAAACAGAATTAAAAATATCCTCGTCAATAGAATTCATGTAGAATCAAATCCTTGCTTTCCAAAGTGCAAACTTAGACAGATTGCACACTGGAGGTCTGGTGCTAGCATAATCTTTGTTTTGGGCCATGATTTGTGAAAAAAATTCTAATAATAAAATCAAAGGAAAACAGATCTAACTAGGAATCTTTGGGTTCAGGTGTTATCATGTACAACAACTGAGATGTGGTATATTTAACCAACCTCCCTCTGATACCAATTGAAATTGCAAGCTAGATATGATATACTCTAGAGGGGGGGGGGGTGAATAGAGTATGGTGCTTAAAAACTTTTTACAACAGTTGTTGTAATCTGAGTGAACAGGGAAGCAAATGGTAAATCTAAACACAGCAGCTATCTAATCACAATCTACAAAAGAAACTAATCACAGATCACAGTCAGAAACAAAAATAAAGACAAGCAACCAGAAGACACAAGGAGATATAGTGGTTCCCCTAAACTTGGGTACATCCACTCTTCTACCACCCTAGGTAGGAATCCACTACAGGATGAGTTGATCAGGTGTCCTGGGCACCAATGAGCTTTTGATAAGATGCTCAAAAACCAAACCAAATTTTTTGATCAGGTGTCTTGCCACCAATGAGCTTTTGATAAGGTGCTCAAAAACCAAACACAAACTTTTGAAGGGAGTTTGAAAAACCCTTTACATAGGTGGGGATGAGAGAGTGATGGAAGTCTTCTCTTTCTCAAAGCAGCTGAGAAGACTATGTGGATATTGATGTTGTCAAAGCTCCCCCTGAGATCTGTAGTTGTTCAGGAATGAAGCTTTGCAGTAGGGTGATAGGCCTTCAGAAATTGATCTCCAGCAAATGATGATTTCAGCAACAGCTGAAATGTGAGGTGTCTGGAGTCTTGAATGATGATGGCCTTGAACACTTGACTCAAAAGAGATCTGAAGATTTCAGATTTGTTGATCTCCTTTTGGTGATGGTGTTTTTGTTAATTCTTTTAGACAGAGAATGTCTACAGTTATTTTCCTTTTTCTCTTGAGTGATTGTTGTTGAGAAAGATGTTGTTCCAGAGAAAAGTTGTAGCAGAGAATCTTTTTTTTCTTCTTCTTCTTGTGCACTCTCTTCTTCTTGATTTTTGTTCTTGTGAGAGATCTAAAAATCTTGTCTCTTATTCCTTTTGTTCTGAGTAGAAAATGATCCTCTGTCCAGAATAGCCGTTAGCCTGTCATTAATTGACTTTCTTAATTGTAATTGTCTTCTGGGGAAAGTCCAAAGAAACATTCCTTGATAATTCCTTGAAACTTGCTCCAAAATAAATGAAAAACGGCTACAAGATCTTCTGAATTAATTGCTGAGAATAACTCCTTAACTGTTCTGAATTTGAATCTTGAAATTCATTGAACTCTTCAGAAAAACGTCGAACTGAGCTCCACTATCGTCGAACTGAGCTCAGCAATTTGGACTTATACAGCAACAGAGATCGTCGATCTGAGCTCAACTATCCTCAAACTGAGCTCAGAGATAAAATATCAATACTGGAGTCAAAATCGTCGAACTGAGCTCGAAGATTATCGAATGGAGTTCGATGATCTGTTGAAGTTGAGCTCAGCGATCATCGAATGGAGTTCGACGATCCGTCGAAGTGAGCTCAACGATTGTCGATTGGAGTTCGACGATTCGTCGTACTGAGCTCGACGAAATGACTTAGTCTCCAAACTGAAAAATCTTGGTCTTGAGGGCAGCTTCCAAACCTAACTACTAACCCTTAAACTCAATTCTAATTGACCTTTAGATCTATACAAAGAGGTCAAAATAGGTTTCCTAAAGACATAGTGATCCTGACCCAAATTAGTAATAGGGTGTTCCAACAGGGTGCGCGAAAAATGAAAATAGAGGTTTTGAATGGCTTCAAATCAAAAAGTGCCCAACATGAAAGTTGTAGATCTCATCGAGACGAACAAATTTCATGTTAACCACCTTTTTTAAGACACCGTTTTGACCCTCAAAAAGGCTTTCGAACACAAACTGCACAAACATTATCATAAGCACTGATTGAGTATGTTTCACTCGACGCCAAAGAAATCAGACAAATTTTCTGTCATCAGGCATTGAGTGAGAAACCTTCATTCAACACTAAAACACTTTGTTGGAACCATAGTTCAGATTTTGGCAAGAAACACTATTAGGAATATTAGATTCACCCAATATGTATAGTCATGGGTCATAGGATTCTTAGTTCAGTCAGAAGAACTCCAGAAATTACTGAAAGAAATGCAGTTAAAATAAAGTCAGAGAATTAGCTCGACGATCATCGAACGCAGTTCGACGATCGGTGAACTCAGTTCGACGATCTCAATGACTCTAGCAAGGCTGTGTCGACACCATCACAACAACTGTGTCGACACTTCAGAAAGGCTATGTCGACACATACAGGATTTATGCCGACACTCAATAGTTATCTTAGCTCAACGATATAAGAAACTGAGCTCGACGAAGTCAAAGTTCAGGACGACGAATTTTGAAAAGAGCTGAGCTCGAAGAAATCCAGATGAGCTCGACGAACTCAATACTCAGTTCTACGATCGCTGAACTCAAGACAGCCAGACATCTTCTCGATGAACACAGAAGCTGAGCTCGACGAACTTCAAGCTCCGGTCGACGAACGCAGATCTTTCATAAGATATTCAACTCGACGAATCTAGCTGAGTTCGACGAATGTCGAACTCAGGTCGACGATCGATGAACTTGACGAAAGTTCAGGTCGACGATTTCTGTGCAATCAGTAACCGTTGGCAGAATTTATTGAGGATTAATTACAGTCAACATTCCAAGTGAAAATAGCCGTTCAAACGGACAGTTATAGAAGAATTAAGTGAGGATCAATTTCCAAAGCATCTTCACTCTTGGGAATGTTTTCTTCCATCATCAAGTCTACGGAATTCAAATACAGGGAAGAAGATAGAACAAAACATGTGGTACACAGAGAACCAACATATATAAAGAGAGAGAAGATGAATCAGACAGAGAATAGAACACACAGTCAGACAATAAACAGAAAAAAAACAGTCTGCATCATACACTGCCCTTGGCTCTCTCTCAGGATTTGGACACAAAGTAGAAGCCAGAGGAAAGAAGCAGATCAGCTATAAGAAGAAGAAGAACAATCAAACAATATCAAGAGTCTTCTTCTTCTTTATCTCTGCAGGACAACTTCAAGGACAACAAACAACATATCAGTCAGAAGCTCCTTAAGATTCCTCTGTTCAAGGCTCAAAGTCTGAAGTCCTATCACCTTGTGCAATGCTTCCCAGCCTGAACCCCTTTCCATCTCAGGGGAGCTTTGACAACATCCTTGAATCCACATAGTCTTCTTAGGTGTATATTGAGAAAGAGAAGACTTCCATCACTCTCTTCCCCCCTCCTGTATAAAGGGTTGTCATCTACCTTCATAAGTGATTCCTGATTGCAAGTCTCCTGATCAAAAGACTTGAGTTGGTTTTTGGGGTCCTGATCAAAACCCATTGGTGTCAGGCACCAGATCAAAAACCTGAGTGGATTCCTACTAGGGTGGTAGAAGAGTGGACTACCCAGATTTGTGGAACCACTATAAATTTCTTGTGTCGTCTAGTTGCCTATCTTTTTCTTTTTGTTTTTGCTGTGTGGCTGTGATTTGGTTTACTATTTTCTGTTTTCCAGTTTCCTAATTACTACACCTTTTCAGTTTACAGCAAAAGCTGTAACAGCACCTTTATAGGGACCTAACAAATTTTAAATATACTCTATTCACCCCCCTCTGGAGTATTGTAGACCTAACCCTCACTTTCAATTGGTATCAGAGCAGGTTCCTTTGGTTGGACAAGTTAACCCTTGAATCAAAGATTTTGTGTTAGATCTACACTTTTATTTTATTTATTTCCATTTAGATTTTATACACAGCTATAGCACAGAACATGGATTATGCAAGCACCAGACCTCCAGTGTGCAACCTTAATAGGTTTGTCATCTGGAAGACAAGAATTAAATTGTTTATGAATTCTATTGATGAAGCCATTTACAACTTTATTTTGTCAGGTCCCATTACACTATCTGCAACCTCAGAAGCCCATAAAAAGCTAAAGCTTGCTGATGCCAAAGCTATGAACATATTGGCTCAGACCATGTCGGATGACATCTTTTAGAAGGTGGCTGAGTGCACCTCTGTAAAAGCAATCTGGGATTCACTAAACCACAAGGTTGCTAGCTCAACAGATGAGAGGAAAGATAGAAGATCAAATCTTATCACACTATATGAAAACTTCAGAAAGGATGAAGAAGAAATAGTTGAAGCGATGTACAATAGGCTTAGCTCCATCATCAGTGAGCTAAGAACCTTGGATAAAGAAATCACATTGACAGAAGTAAATGACAAAATCCTAATGTGCTTCCCAAGCTCAGGGGATACCAGGATTTGGCCAATCAAATAGGCTAGAAACTTGAATGAGATTTCAACTGAATCTCTCCTGGGAAAGCTCAAATCTTATGAGCAGTTAATCAAGAACAGAGAAGCAGTAGAGCAAAGAACTCCTCCTCCAACAAGAAGAGAACACAGCATTGCTTTTAAGGCTGCCGAGAAGACAGTGGCTGCATCAAAAAATGAAGAACTGATGAGCCTGTTTGCTAAAAGATTTTATAATATAGCAAAGAAGGACTTCAGAAGGGAGTCATCCAGCAATGATAGCAAGCCAAAATATGACCAAACACCTACTAAAGAGGAAAGAAGAAAAGAGAAGGCAGCAAGAAGCAAGCATTACAGCAAGCCTTCTTCCAGCAAGCACAAAAAGAAGGACAAAGGATTTGTGGCTGAAACATGGAGTGACACAGAAGATGAATCCACATCTTCCAGCTCCAGTGAAGAAGAAGAGGAGGCCACGACAAAGGAATTTTGTCTGATGGCAATCAATGCATCCTGCAGCAGCTATGATGTAGGATCTGAATGTGATGGAGAACCAGATTCTGATGAAGAATCAGCAGATCAAGTAATCTCTAACCTTGATTTTTCTTCAGAAAAGTTTAAAACTGATTGCAGATTATTATGTAACAATTTTCATAAAATCTTAGTTCAAAATCATTCGTCGAACGGAGTTCGACGACATCAATACTACTCGTCGAACTCAGATCGACGAACTATGAACAAAGATTTTGACTTGTGCTATTCAGGAATCTGTGCTTGACGAAATGAATATAATTCGTCGAACAGAGATCGACGAAAATGGATCACAGAAAACAAATATTATCATTCTGTGAATAGAGATCGAAGCTCTTATCCAACATCGTCGAACTCAGTTCGACGATCCGACCAGAAATTGTCGACCCCAGATTCTATTAACAGAAATTTTTGCTCTCTTAAAACTTATCCTCAAAGTCAGCATTTAAATAATTCTTTCAATGAGTGGATAATCCCTCCTAGGAAATATCATCCACTTGGATACAAGGTTTAACCTAAATTCTCTTTTATTTCTGATTATTATCAAAGAGAACCAAGACCCAAGGTCATCTAGGTCTAGAATTTCTAATCTCTCTTTGCAGGTAAAAGACATATCTTACTACAAAGGAATAGTGGTATCTAATAGTACTCAAAAGATAAATTTCCAGCTAATATAGACGACAATTCAGTGGCTGAAGAGAGAGGCTGTTAACTCTCTCAATTATGATCCTAATTAGATTTGGGCAAGGCAAAGTGATTTCATGGCAATTCAAGCAGGAACACTATCTGCTCCAATCTCTTCCCTCTCTGCTGCCCCCATCTTCATTTAGGGGCCTGACACCAGTGCTTACTTCAACCAAGCAGGGGAGTTGCTTGTAAATGAAGCTGCAGAAATTCCAGTAGTAACAGCATTTCCAGCAATAGCAGCAGCAGCAACAACATATTATAATGATACAGATTTGGGCAAGGATCAACAACAGAGGTAACAACAGCAATATCAACTGCAGAAGTACATGATCCAGATTTGATTGTATTTAATTTCCTTGTATTTTACTTGTATTTATGTAAATAGTGTCCTCACCCAAATAGGGGGAGATTGTTGGAACTCTTGTTCTGATTTGGGCAAGGAACACTATTAGGAATATTAGATTGACCCAATATATACAGTCATGGGTCATATGATTCTTAGTTCAGTCAGAAGAACTCCAGAATTTACTGAAATAAATGCAGTTAAAATAAAGTCAGAGAATCAGCTCGACGATCGTCGAACACAGTTAGACGATCAGTGAACTCATGTCGACGATCTCAAAGACTCTAGTAAGGCTGTGTCAACACCATCACAGCAACTGTGTCGACACTTCAGAAAGGCTATGTTGACACACACAGGATTTATGTCGACACTCAACAGTTCTCTCATCTCGATAATATAAGAAACTGATCTCGACGAAGTTAAAGTTTAGGACGACGAATTTTGAAAAGAGCTGACCTCGACGAAATCCAGATGAGCTCGACGAACTCAATACTTAGTTCGATGATCGCTGAACAAAAGATAGCCAGACATCTGCTTGACGAACACAGAAGCTGAGCTCGACGAACTTTAAGCTCCGGTCGACGAACACAGATCATTCATAAGATATTCAGCTCGACGAATCTAGCTGAGTTCGACGAATGTCGAACTCAGGTCGACGATCGATGAACTCGACTAAAGTTCAGGTCGATGATTTCTGTGCAATCAGTAACCGTTGGTAGAATTTATTGAGGATTAATTACAGTCAACATTCCCAGTGAAAATAGCTGTTCAAACGGACAGTTACAGAAGAATTAAGTGAGGATCAATTTCTAAAGCATCTTCACTCTTGGGAATGTTTTCTTCCATCATCTAGTCTACGGAATTCAAATACAGGGAAGAAGATAGAACAAAATATGTGGTACACAGAGAACCAACATATATACAGAGAGAGAAGATGAATCAGATAGAGAATAGAACACACAGTCAGACAATAAAAAGAAAAAACAGTCTGCATCATACACTGCCCTTGGCTCTCGCTCAGGATTTGGACATAAAGTAGAAGCCAGAGGAAAGAAGCAGATCAGCTATAAGAAGAAGAATAACAATCAAACAATATCAAGTGTCTTCTTCTTCTTTATTTCTGCAGGACAACTTCAACGACAACAAACAACATATCAGTCAGAAGCTCCTGAAGATTCCTCTGGTCAAGGCTCAAAGTCTGAAGGCCTATCACCCCGTGCAAAGCTTCCCAGCCTGAACACCTTTCCATCTCAGGGGGAGCTTTGACAACATCCTTGAATCCACATAGTCTTCTCAGTTGTATATTGAGAAAGAGAAGACTTCCATCACTCTCTTCCCCCTCTTGTATAAAGGGTTGTCATCTCCCTTCAAAAGTGATTCCTGGTTGCAAGTATCCTGATCAAAAGACTTGAGTTGGTTTTTGGGGACGTGATCAAAACCCATTGGTGTCAGGCACCTGATCAAAAACCTGAGTGGATTCCTACCAGGGTGGTAGAAGAGTGGACTACCCAGATTTGGGGAACAACTATAAATTTCTTGTGTCGGCTGGTTGCCCATTTTTTCTTTTTGTTCTTGCTTTGTGGCTGTGATTAGGTTTACTATTTTTTATTTTCCAGTTTCCTAATTACTGCACCTTTTCAGTTTACAGCATAAAGGTTGTAACAGCACCTTTATATTGACCTAACAAATTTTAAATATACTCTATTCCCCCCCTTTAGAGTATTGTAGACCTAACCCTCACTTTCACACTTAGAAAATATTTTTGTCACTAAGTGTTGCGTTAACAACCTTCACTCAATGACAAAACACTTAGAATAATGTTTCAATCATTAGTCGTTGAGTGAGAAACCTTCACTCAATGTCAAAACACTTAGAAAGTTATTATGACTCTAGGCATTGAGAGCGTTGAGTCCACCAAATGCTTTTTGCCTTTGCATAGAGAGCGTTGAGAATGTCTTCATCACTCAACACTTTCTGCCTTAGCCAAATTTCTATTACCAGGCATTGAGAGCATTTAGTGTCTCTTCACCACTCAATGCATTTTGCCTTAGGAAAACGATCTATCACTTGGCGCTGAGTGAGCCTTCATCACTCAATGACCTATTACTTAGATAGATTTTGTCACTTGGCATTGAGTGAGTAGGCTTCACTTAATGCCAAACTACCTAACAAATATTGTTCTGTTATCTGGCATTGAGTGAGTAAGCTACACTCAATGCCTTTGGACTTGGCCAATTTTCTATGTCTGAAAACACTGACTCTAACTCGATGAGAATCAGTAAATGCTTTTTATAACATGGCGTTGAGTAAGTGAGCTTCACTCAATGCCTATGTACTTAGTCAAATATTTACACAAAATTTTTGTGGCTTTGACTGACTGAGCACTACTCAAATATTTTGATGATAAGGCATTGAGTGAGTGGTCTTCACTCAACGCCTTTGGACATAGCCACTTCTTAGCCAGTTTCTCTTAAGGATTTACCTATCTCACAACCTTTTGTTGTATGGCGTTGAGTGAGTCGACTACACTCAACACCTGTAACCTTAGACACATTATTAGCAATTTCTCCTTAGGCTTTAACTACACCAGCCTGTCTCGCAGCTTTTTATTGTATGACATTGAGTGAGGAGACTACATTCAATGCCTGTGGACTTAGCTACTTTTCTATCCAGCTAATTGTTAGGCTTAGACTAACCTAGCTATATTCAATGATTTTACTTACTTGATGTTGAGTGAATGGACTTCACTCAATGCCTGTGGACTTAAGCGATTTCAAACCTATCCAGCAGCTTGCTTGGTATTCACCTGTATGCATAAACCCAAACACACATCAAATATAACTAGTGTGTGTCATTGACTTGTTTGACTTCTTAAAAATCTGGGCCATGTGGATCAATAGACCCAACACTCCTTGTTAGTCAGCTTGTCCGTCATCAGTTCAGTGCTTGTGGGACTAGGAGAGGAGCTTGGCAACACACCATTAATCATTGCAAACTCATCAAAAAATACATGAGTAGACTCTTCTAAACTTGACTATTCAAGTTGTGGATCCTATAGGCCTTACTGTGATTGTTGTACCTAACAAAAATCCCTTTGTAGGACTTGACAACAAACTTAGTCATATATAACTTTCCATTGTTTAGCATATAATAATTACTACCAAAGATCCTGAAATAGCACAAGTTTAGTTTTCTGCCCTTCAAGATCACATATAGAGTCTTCTTGTCACTCTTGGTGATAGAAGCCTTGTTAAGGACATGGCAAGCAGTATTACCTGCCTCAGCTCAGAAGTATTTTGAGAGAGATGTGTCTCTCAATAAGGTCCTTTCAGCCTCTATGAGAGTCCGATTCTTTCTCTCAACAATCCTATTTTGCTGTGGTGTTCTAGGAGAGAAGAATTCTTGGTGAATCCCTTGCTCTCCACAGAACCTTGTCATGCATTCAGACTAAAATTTAGTTCCATGGTCACTTCTGATTTTGACCACAACACTGTCAAATTCATTTTGAATTTGTTTGATAAATGTCTTGAAGACATTAGGGGTTTCAGACTTCTTCCTAAGAGATAAAGCCCAAGCAAATCTGGAAAAGTCATCAACAACCACAAGTGTGTAGAATTTCCAACCTAGACTATGAACTTTCATAGGATCCAATAAGTCGATATGCAGTAGGTATAAGCACCTCACTGAGTCTTTGGTCCCAATGACTTAGAAGGAGGTCTTAGTCTATTTACCCTTTTGGCATGCAGGGCAAAAACCCTCCTTAGTGCACTTCAATTTAGGACCATTCCTAAATATCTCTTCACTAAAGAGCTTACCCATGGTTTTATAATTCAGATGAGCTAGCCTCTTATGCCACTGGACATAATATGAGGCTTTATCATCTGTAACTAGGCATATAGGAGAGTCTATATCTAAGCATAGAAAATTCAAACAATAGATGTTCCCACTCCTAGTTCTTGTCAAGATGACCTCTTGGTCACTTGACCTCTTAATCTGGCACTTATCCTTGTGGAATAAGGTGATGCAGCCTAGATCACATAACTGGATTATGCTTATCAGGTTATGTTACAAACCTTTCACATAAGCCACTTTGGTGATAGTGACTAGACCATTAGTGATCTTACCATATCCTCTAATGACTCCTCTGTTTGAACCTCTAAAGACAACTTTGGGTCCATCCTTCACTAGAGTATACTCCTTCAGATAACTCCTTATTCTATTCATGTGAAAGGAACAACCACTGTCCAAGTACCATATAGGGGTATGAGCACTTGGACTAACCTGCAAAATACATCTACTTTACCATATGACCCTAATATTTATAGGGTCCTTGGTGCTTATTTGTCTGAAAATGAACATGTCCACCAATAGTTTTTTTGACTGGTATACTAACTTTAGCTCTGGCCACACTAGAATTATGCCAACAATCAATGGCATAATGACCCACTTTGCCATAGAACCATCACTCATAAATGTTTTATCTTCTTTTCTGAGTTGGTATGCTAGCTATGCTGACAGTAGCTCTCTGTCCAGAATGAACAGCAGTAGCCTATCTCAGGTTCCATTCAGCTAGGGTCTGGCTGAAGGTATGTCTTCTAGTAGACTTATTTGGCATGCTCTGAATTCCATCAATAACAGCCTTCTTTGCAGAAGACATGCTCTTGATAGCATCAAAAATAGCCAAATCAGGTTTGCTGAAAGACTGGCCCTTAGTCAGACTTTTTGCTGTATGGATCTGAGACTTGGCTTTAGACCCATTATTTAGAGTGGGGGCTGGAGCACCAAAGAAAAATGGTCCATGATGGGCCATTTGAATTTCTTCATGGGTTGCCTTGAAGGAACTCATCCCCATTCCTTTTATCCTTCCATTGGAAGGTATACTTGTATTCTTCCAGGAAGAATTCTCATTCTTCCAGTAACCATACATGGAGTCATGGTCAGACCTATTAGAATGGAGTATTACCCTTTCAAAGGCAATGAGTAGCTGGACTGGAGCTTTTCCCATTTCTTTGAAAGGGACAGCTCTTGTGTTTCCCTTGAAACCTAAACCCTTCTTGTTTCTCTGAGAGCAGAAGGAGTCAATAATTGACAACACAACATTGGGCTTGGAGAAACTAGCCAAAATCCTCTTTTCTCTCTGGATTTTCTCTTCCAGATTTCTAATGAGATTGTCCCTGTATTTTATGGTGCCTATCTGTATTATAGTTATGTTTTTCAGCTGGCTAACTTACCTGATATTCTGTTCCAGCAAGGTTGCTGATTCAGAATGCTAGGAAGCAGTAAGCTGTAGAGATGTAATCTCATGAGCCAACTTTTTAGCCAGCAACTTCTTTTTAAAGCCTGTAGAAGTTCACCATATTTATCAATCAATTGATTGATATATTCCTCAAATTCTGAGCCATCTTCATCTCTTGATGAAGAAGCACTAGAATAGGGACTTCTCTCATAATTTGACTCAGAAGAAGAACTAGATAGAGATTGTACCTTTTCTGGACCAGGCTGTCCTGACAGGATTCATTCTCAGACATTACCATCAGCCCAATATATGCGTCTTCTTCTTCATATTCTGATGAGGAAGAGTCAGACCAACTCTTGTCCTTCTTTTCCATGAAGGACTTCTCCTTCTTGCTCTTTTGGTGGTGGTGTTTATTCTCACCATCCTCCTTTCATTTGACTGGGCAGTCTGCAATCACATGCCCAGGTTTGTTGCAGCAATAACAAACCACATTAGTAGAAATTTGTTTACCAGGTTTAGAACCATACCTGTCCTCCTTGGAGGAGTTCTTCTTTCCCTATAGTAGTCCTCCTTGTGACGATAGGAGGAGGAGTGTCTGCTCCTCCACCCATTCTTCTTCATCAGATTCATAAGCTATCTAGAGAAGGCAGCAAACTCCTCATCCGACATGTGACAGTCTGATGTGCATGCCTCTAGACTTTGTGAGTCAGACTCAGAAGCCCTCCTTGGTGGGAAGGAGTCTTTCCCCTGCTCCTTTTTGCGGCTTCAGCTTCGAAGGCCACAGTCTTTTCTCTGGCCTAAGACTTACTATTTTTCTCCTCCTCCTTCCGGGCAGTCAACTACATTTCATAAGACAGCAACTTCCCAAACAGAGTTGGTGGAGGAGTATCTGCCATCTTTTCCACTTCCCTGATGACATAAATCTTGGTGTACCAGTATATAGTTAGAGCCCTAAGGAACTCATCATTAAGCTCATAATTACGGAAGACCCAACCATAGGTCCTTAGCTCATTAACTGTTCTAAAGAATCTTTCGTAGCAGCTGGTTATGCTCTCATCCTTGAACTGCCTGAAAGCCTCATAATCTAGATTGAGAATGGACTTCCTGTCATCTCTGACCTCTTCTGTTCTCTCCATATAAACTACCAAAGTGTCCCACATCACTTTGAAGGTCTTGCGGTGTACCAGATTCTGAAAGGTTGAGTCATCTATTGCACAAATAATAATGATTTGTGCCCGCTTGTCCAGGGTGGCAAGAATGACCTCTTCCTTGGTCATTTCGGAATAAGTCTTATGTGTTTTGACATTTGCATCAAGAGAAGAGACATTCATATGGATGAAAGGTATAACATCCCATGTTACTTCTAAACCCCCTTACCTTAGATTGGGTTAGGCATGGGGTGGGTGTTAGGAAAAATTAGCTAGGTTTGACCCCGGGTAGTGGGCTGTAGCCATGTGGGGCCCACTAAGGGGCCAAAGTCAAACTAGGTCAAACTAGCCTAAATAGGAACCCTAGCCACACCATGACCCCACCACATTTCCCTAACCCTAAAATAATCTAAGTGGACCCTAGGGCATGTCATTAGGTCAACCCTTTGACCCTAGTTGACCAAAGTCAATCATGGCCCTAATTTGGTCAAACCTATACCTATAGGCCCAATTAGCCCAAGTAGGGTGTTAGAAAGTAGAGAACAAGAAGCGAAAAGTAGAGAACAAGCGAACAAACTTTTGAATAATTGAAATTTTATTATCCAAAAAAGATATCATTTACAAAGGTATGGCCTCCCTTATATAGAATGGAGGAGATAAGAAAGAGAGTATACAAACAATGTGGGACTAAACATTTACAGTACTGAGCGGCTAGAATAATGGAGACCGCATAGGCCGCGCGGTTAGACAGATGGGCTAACCGCTCGGCAACTCCAGCAGGATAGAACAAACCGCAGAGGTAGACCGACAGACCGCCCAGTCTACAAACCGCTGGATCAGACCGCTAAGCCGCTCGGTCAACAAACCACTGGATCAGACCGCCAAGCCGCCCGGTCTAATACTTCAACACTCCCCCTCAAGCTGGAGCATAGATATCAATCATGCCCAGCTTGTCACAAATGCGGAAGAAGGAAGTAGAAACCGGCTTGGTGAAGATATCTGCCAACTCCTTGTCAGAGGTGACAAAAGGAGTACAAATCTGATTCTTCAAAATCTCCTCCCGAATGAAGTGACAGTCAACCTCTATATGCTTCGTTCTCTCATGGAAGACCGGATTTCTGGATATGTGTATAGTGGCCTTGTTGTCACAGAATATAGGGAGAGGACAATCATATACCTCGCCCAGGTCAAGCATGAGAGCCCGCAACCACTTTAACTCACACGTAGTTGACACCATACTCCGGTATTCTGCTTCGGCACTGGATCTGGAAACAACAGACTGTTTCTTGCTCTTCCAAATCACGAGATTACCTCCAACAAAGGTACAAAAACCTGACGTGGATTTACGATCGCCTTTGTCATCCGCGTAACTTGAGTCTGAGTAGGCCTCTACCCTCAGATGGCCATTTTTCTGGAAGAGTAACCCTCTGCCCGGTGCTGCTTTGATATACTCTAAAATCTTCAGGGCGGACTGAAGATGACACTCCCTGGGAGCTTGCATAAACTGACTGACCTTTCCTACAGCGTAGGCGATGTCGGGTCTAGTCACCGTGAGATAGATGAGTTTCCCTACCAAACGTCTGTACCGTGTGACATCAGATAGATGAGGCGATTCATCCGTCCACGTTTTGTCTTCTCCAACAGCCATGGGAAGATGAGCTGGTTTGGCACCTGTCAAGCCTGCTTCTCGAAGAAGATCAAGGGCATACTTCCGTTGAGAGAGAACCAAGGAGTCAGGTTTCCGAGAGATTTCTATCCCCAAAAAGTATTTTGGGGAGCCCATATCCTTCGTGACCAAGTGCTGACGGAGGTGCTTCTTCGTCAAGTCCACCCCATCTCGGTCATCACCAGTAAGGAGAATATCATCCACATATACGGCCAAAACCACCAGTCCCGAGGCCGTTTTGCGAATGAATAAGGAGTGATCGGCCGAACTCCTTTGAAAGCCGATGGTTGCCACAATACCACTGAATTTTTCGAACCATGCCCGAGGGCTCTGCTTTAGGCCATAAATGGCCTTCTTCAAATGACAGACACGTGTCTCCCCCTGAGCAACATACCCAGGAGGTTGCTCCATATAGACGTCCTCCTGAAGATCGCCATAGAGAAAGGCATTCTTCACATCAAGCTGGGAAATAGCCCAAGCCCGGTTAACAGCCACAGAAAAGAGAACCCGGATGGTGCTGAGGCGAGCAACCGGAGAGAAGGTATCAAAGTAATCAACGTCATAAGTCTGAGTAAAGCCCTTGGCCACCAGCCGGGCTTTATAGCGATCCACAGTGCCGTCGGGGCGAAACTTCACAACAAAGACCCAGCGACAGCCAACCACATCAGTGCCCACGGGAGGAGGAACCAGGGTCCAGGTACCCCGTTCAGTAAGAGTAGCCATCTCCTCATCCATGGCAGACTTCCAATGAGGGAGAGCGAGAGCCTCCTAGTAGGTACGAGGAGTAGAAGTAGCAGAGATAGCCAAGGCAAAACACCTGCGAGAAGGAGAAAGCTGATCATAAGAAACAACAGCCGTGAGCGGGTGTTGAGTACACGCCCGCACCCCTTTGCGAAGGGCAATGGGAACATCCAGATCATCGGGAGCGTCGGCGACGGGAGCGTCAGCGACCGGAGCGTCCGTGGCGGAGAAGGCTGGCCCGGGACTAGAGAGAGACGGCAGCGGAGAGGAGGGTGGAGGGGTGGGTGGGGAGACAGACTGAGAAGGAGTTGGTGGAGGAGGAGACGAAGGTGGGAAAATGTCGAGAGGTGTGGAAGGAACGGAGATATCAGAAGGAAGAGAAGGAAGAGAAGAGGAAGGAGAGAAATAGGAAGCATTTTCGAAAAAAGTCACATCGGCGGAGACAAACTGCTTGCGGAGAAGGGGGTCAAAGCAGCAATAGCCTTTTTGAGTGGTAGAGTACCCCAAAAAGACACATTTGGTGGAACGGGGGGAAAGCTTGTCGCGGGTAGCGGAGGGAGCGTGAACAAAGGCCGTACAGCCAAAGACACGGAGAGGAAGAGGAAAAGGTTCCTGGTGGGGGTAGAGAAGGGAGAAGGGAGTCCGGCCGTGGAGGACCGTGGAGGGAATGCGATTGATAAGATAGCAAGCGAGGAGCACAGTGTAGCCCCAGTAGGAGCTAGGGACGTGCATCTGCGCCATGAGAGTACGCGCAACATCAAGCAGGTGACGGTTTTTACGCTCCGCCACCCCATTCTGTTGGGAGGTGTAAACACAAGTCGTTTGATGAATGAGGTCGTGTTGGTGAAAGAACGCGGAGAACTCATCAGACAGATATTCCTTGGCATTATCAGAATTTAAGACTTTAATAGAAATAGCAAATTGAGTCTTAATCATAAAGTAAAAAGATTGCCAAACAGAAAATAGTTCAGAGCGATCCTTGAAGAGATACACCCAGGTACATCGAGTAAAATCATCGATAAAGGTGACAAAATAGGAACTGCCCCGACCAACTGTGAGGGTAGGAGCAGGACCCCATACATCAGAATGAATAAGATCAAAAATGCGAGAGGAGCCACGGCCTTGCTTCGGCGGGAAGGAGGAGCGATGATGTTTGCCAAGCTGACACGCATCACAGTTGAGCGGAGAACTGGTGGGAGGTAAGTGGGGCAGAAGCTGACAAATAAGCCGAGGAGGAGGATGTCCAAGACGAAGATGCCACTGAAGGAGATCGGTGGAGGAGGAGTAGGCAGAAAGAGCGGAAACATCGTCGAGGAAGTAGAGGCCGCCGCTCTCAGTCCCAGTAGCAATCGTCCGCTGGGTCCTCGGGTCCTGAAAAGAACAAGTAGTGGGAGTGAATAAGACGGAGCACTGAAGTTGCCGGCATAAAGTAGTAACAGATAACAAATTGCACGGGAACTTCGGGACATAGAGGGTATCCTCCAAGCAAAGCGATGGAGTGAGTTGAACCATGCCTGTCCCATGAACCGGAGACGGGGAACCATCCGCCACACGAACTGGGGGTAAGCGGTCATGGGTCTCAAGACGGGAGAAGCAATGAGGGTTGCCCATCATATGATTGGTGGCACTGGAGTCAATCAGTCATTTACCTTGGGTAACAACGTGGGCACTACCTGACGTCGTGGCCACAGAGGCAGACGGCCTAGAAGAGGCGGAGGCCGAAGGAGCATCACCGGAAGGGCGAAGATGAGGATGTTTCTGCCAGCAGTGGTCAACAGTATGACCAGTACGATTACAGTGAGAGCAGAAGAACCGGGAGGAACCCGTCCGCCAGAGGAGCTTCGTGTAACGCCCCGAATTTCGTGTGCGAGTCGGTCGCGGAAAACGAGTTTTGGTGCCTGTAGGGGTACACATCCTAGGACACGGGCGTGTCCAAGGCCGTGTCTGGCTGGTGATTTTTGGCCGTTTCCAACCCGAGAAGGACACGGTCAGGAACACGGCCGGATGACACGGGCGTGTCATCCGACACGGGCGTGTGCCAAACCGTGTCCCTACCCGTGTCCTGATGGGTCGTGTCCGTTGCCGTGGCGGTTATGCGTGACACGCCCACGAACACGGGCGTGTCGAGGAACCCGACACGGGCGTGTCAGGTCAGACACGGGCGTGTCTTGGCCCGTGTGCATTTCTCAGTTCGACGATCGTGCCTGGATCGAGGCACACGGCCTTGGACACGGCCGTGTGCCAAGCCGTGTGTGGCCCAGGTCTGGGGAATTTTGTGCAGATCCGAGCCGTTCATTTTCTTTAATTAGGATCCAATGGCCCAGATGAGATCCTGCTCTGTTAAGGCCGGGAATAGGGAGTTATTCCCTCATTTTCTCTCCAAAGTTCTCCCCTTCCAAAGTGAGAGAGGAGAGGAAGAAGAAGGAGGTTTCCGGCCGCCGGCGGAGCATCGGAGCACCGTTTCGAAATCGGAGAGCGGATCCGTGGAGGGAAGGTCATTGCGAAGAGTTCTAACCGCGTAGTTTTTCCATGGCGCCAAAACAGACTACAAGGGTAACGATTCTCAACTCGAGCGCTTGAATCTCTTTCTTTCTGCATAAGGAATCCCGCTCCCGCGAGTATGCGGTGAGTGCGTGGTGTTCCTTGGGGTTGACGGGAATAGTCCCCCTTGTGTTGCATGTAGAGCCCGGAATCGTAAGTACGGGCATAGGCATTGTGTGTGAAGCCTACCCGGACGTGTTTTGTCTGGATCGGTGATGTTGCATTTGATATGGTTTTGCCGGAGAAGACTCCGTGCTTTGGATTTTTTTCGGGTTTCTACGCGGTAGATTGCAGCAGGGATCCTTGAAGGTTAGCTTCAAGGCGCACCCGGAAAACTGAGCGGAAACGTGTTCTGCTAACTTGGCGGTCTGGGAACCGGCCTTGATCATAACTGGGTTATGAGATTGTTTTGGGAAATTTGGGATCCGAGAGAAGCTTGGCCCGCGCAAAGTTCCTTAAATTGGACATGCGGCGTGAGCAACGGGCAAGTGGAATTGGACCTAGGCTATGTGGTTCGGTGCGAGAGACCCGAAGACGGGGACTGGCCGTTGGCATAGTCGGAGCCTTAGACGGTGGTCAGAAAGGCTAAATGCTCACATGTTGTTGCCATCCTAGGGATGGTGGTGAATGCACTGATTTGTCAGGGTTCACCATGAATGTGCCCTGAGTGCACGGGGTGTTTGGCCGTGCGAGCCTACACCTGTGGCGAATTATAACTGCGATATATATATTGTTGGGCTAATGTTTTGCAGGGAAAGAACACCGCCGTCCCGAGTAAGGGGCGGGGTCGTTACAATTTGGTCGGCTTTTAGCTGACCGTTGCTTTATTTGCCACCGTGCGGTGGTATGTGCTTGCAGGTGCTGCGGAGCCGAGCGCCAAATAGCGGGCTGGAGCCCATGTTGCTGTGCTGGCCCTGAAAGGCCGTAGAATAGTTTTTTTTACATTTCTCATGTGTGGCCGGCCTGTGAGCCGATGTATGTAAGACATGTTATATTTATGAACATTTGTAAGGCCATAAGGCCATGTACTTGTTTCAGTGTATTTGAGGTTCGTTCTTGTAGTTGTAAATGTGGACATTCATATTTGATGGATTTAAGTTTGGGTTCTTCAACTTTAAAATCTTCCGCTAGAATGCTCTGTGTTTAGGACGTGTAGTATTAATTGGTTGGTTTGATTTATTCATTTAGTGACCCTTCCGACTGTCTGTGGTATATGGCGTCGGGTTCCAGCTGGACCTTCTGTTATATGTCATGCGACGGATGGGGGTGTTACAATTTGGTATCAGACTTCTGGTTACGGTCATGCTTAAATGAATTCGTGGGCGAATTCTTTTAAGGGGTGGTGAGCACATGTGTGCGTCATCGTTATAACATTAAAAAGAACCCATGAATGTCCACTTAGGAATGAAAAATACTCGTGGTTGAGGAACCTGCGCGTTCCTATAATTGCTTTTTGCAATTTTGTCTGGTCACTTATTGGTGTTTTGTATGACTATAGGTGACCGGGACTGGCGTAGAGCCGACAGAACATCTGGTTTCTGAGGATTATAGTGCACCCAGTGGAGCGCTTGATACCCCTCTTTCGTTAGAAACCATAAGAAGGATCGTTGAAGTGGTGCTCGCTATGACTAGTGCACAGCAAGGAAGCAATGTGCAACCTCTTGTCCCCGAGATGACTTCAATGTCGGGTGGTGTGTTGAATCAAATGACATTTAGGAGGCCATCAGGTCAGCCGTTGAATATGTGCTTGGTGCAGGGTACGCACTCAGTTGATGAGTATTTGCAGGCATTCCTTTTGATAAGCCGCTACCCATGCTTTGAGTTGGAGAACGAGAGGTCTATAGTCGATAGATTCTATAGTGGTCTACGTGACGAACTGCGAATTCCACTTCTAGGACCAAAACTAATGGGATTCCGAGCCTTGGTAGAGTCGGCCAGATCTTTGGAAGTGGAAATGGGAAAAATTCACCAGATACCAGTGAGTAGGGTATCGAACTCTGCAATTCCTATGAGGGGTGCATCTTGCAAAATGCTGAAGAAGAAGGTTAGATCATCGACTAGCAAGGTTGCTTACAACTGTCATACTTGTGGAAAGAAAGGACACTTTGCCCGAGAATGTTGGGATGGTGCTCAGAAGATTAAGGAAGCTATGTCAGGAGCAGGTGAGGACTCTGGTACTAAGAAACCACAGTTCAAAGGGCCAAGTTCAAAGTCCGATGTCCGCAGTTGGAATAAGAAGCTGAAGACTTCGAACTCAGCCCCTTCTTCTGGTGCGTCGGGAGCAACTACAAGTCGAGTCCCAAGAGCTTGCTATATCTGCGAAAAAGTGGGACATTTTGCACGTGAGTGTTGGAGTGGACGTGCAAAGTCCGAAAGGAAGTCTGAAGAGTACAAGCTTGGTCAGCAAGAGGACAGAAGGCAAGCAGACGTGGTGACAGGTAAGGTTTAAAATTCTAGCATTTAGCTTTAGACACTTGTAGTCTTTGTGCATGTTAACCTAGAACCGCTTGTGCTAAGCGTTGTTCTGAATTTCGTTTGTCCGGCGCGAGCACCGTTCGTTAAAGGGGGCTTTGTGTCTCCGTTTGCCCAAAGGAATTGTATTACGTGTCGGAATATATCTTCCGATGGCAAAAGTCTTAATGGATGTGTTGTTGACTAGTAGTGCTCGATGCGCGCAGATAGAATCTGTTGCGTTTAGGTATGGATTGTGAGTCAAAAGTTTGATTTGCAGGCGTTGTTTCTACCGCTAGGAGAGTTCAACGTGATCTTTAGCATGGTCAGGCTCTCGGAGCAGCAGACATACGTTGATCGAAGTTGCTAGTGGGTCAGTTGAGAGCTAGTCATGAGGTGACTTTCGCGGGCATGAAGGGGTCGGGTAAGATTTTGATGTCAGCCCTTCAGGTGTTCCCGGCAGTTCGGTCTGGGGCAGAACTGTATGTCACTCTAGTGTAGACTTCGACGCCTAAACCTAGTTTGGGCAACATCCCAGTTGTGTCCGAATATCCTGATGTGTTTCCAGATGATCTCCCAGGAGCCCCTCCTCAGTGGGAGATAGACTTTACTATAGAGCTGGTACCGGGTGCCAAACCGGTGTCATGCTCCCCCTATCGGATAGCCCCAAGAGAAATGGCAGAGTTGAAGGTGCAACTGCAGGAGTTGCTAGAGCAAGGGTATGTGCGTCCAAGTTCGTCGCCTTGGAGCGCACCAGTTCTCTTTGTTAAGAAGAAAGATGAGAGCTTGCAGCTTTATATCGATTATCGGGAATTGAACAAACTTACGGAGAAGAACAAATATCCAATCCCGAGGATTGACGATCTATTTGATCAGTTGGTTGGGTCAACTGTAGATTCGAAGTTAGATTTGAAGTCTGGTTACTATCAGTTGAGGATAAGGGAGAGCGACATTCCAAAGACAGCATTCAGTACGCGGTTTGGGCATTACGAGTTCACGGTTATGCCGTTTGGGTTGACGAATGCTCCATCCGTGTTTATGGATCTGATGAATAGGACGTTCAGAGAATACTTGGATCAGTTCGTGATAGTATTTATTGATGATATCCTGGTATATTCGCGGTGCGAGGAGGATCACTACAAGCATTTACACATGGTGTTGGAAACATTGAGGAAAAGTCAGTTATATGCAAAGTTCTCCAAGTGTGAATTCTGGTTATCCTCGATAGCGTTCCTTGGTCATGTTGTCAGTGGAGAAGGAATAGCTGTGGATCCGGCGAAGATAGTGGCGATACGGGAGTGGCCTACTTTGACTACGGTGGCAGAGGTCCGGAGTTTTCTGGGACTTGCTGGCTACTACAGGCGCTTCGTAGAGAACTTCTCGCGGATAGCACTACCACTCACGACGTTGACAAGAAAGGATCAGAAGTTTGTGTGGTCTCCGGAGTGCGAACAGGCTTTTGAAGAATTGAAGAGGCGGTTGACCACGGCACCTATTTTATGTTCGCCAAGTGGTACCGAAGGGTTCGAGATTGATAGTGATGCTTCAGGCAGTGGTTTGGGCTGTGTTCTGCTACAGCATGGGAGAGTGATAGCTTAAGGTTCACGAGAGGAATTATCCGGTCCACGACTTAGAGTTAGCGGCCGTGATTTTTGCTCTAAAGCTTTGGAGGCACTATCTGTACGGTGTGAAGGTAGATATTTACACCGATCATAAGAGTTTGAAGTACCTATTGGATCAAAATGATCTGAACATGAGGCAGAGGAGGTGGATGGAGTTCTTAGGGGACTACACCTTCAAGATACACTATGTGCCTGGGAAGGGAAATGTAGTGGCGGATGCGTTGAGTCGTAAGATTCCCGCACGAGCCAACTGGTTATCAGTGCATGATGAGAGATTGGTCCAAGAGTTGGAGGCATTGGAGATAACTTGTGTTGACAAGCAGTCTAGTGCCGAGGCGAAACTGTTTTGGACAGAGGTGCAGTGTGACCTAGCGGATAGAGTTCGGCGGGCTTTGGTTCAGGATAGCAGCATGAAGCAAATCCTAGATGGATCTTCGGATGGGTCAAATTCCCAGTTTGTGGTTGAAGATGGGTTGCTAAGGAAGGACGGTCGTCTATGCGTTCCTAGTGCGGATAATAGTCGGGAGGAGTTGATGTATGAGGCTCATCATACCAAATACTCAATCCACCCGGAAAGCACGAAGATGTATAGAGACATGAAGAAATTATTCTGGTGGCCGGGTTTGAAGAAGGATGTGGCGCTTTATGTGGCCAAGTGTCGTACTTGTGCATTGGTGAAGGCGGAATGTCAGAAGCCCGGAGGTTTCTTGAAATCACTTCCTATCCCAGAATGGAAGTTTGACGATATATCTATGGATTTTGTGCACGGTTTGCCGAAGTCGCAGAAAGGAAATGATGTCATTTGGGTGGTCGTAGATAGATTGACAAAGGTGTCACACTTTATCCCAATGAGAAAGGAAGATCCAGTAGAAAGGTTAGCCAAACTCTACGTGGATAATATTGTACGACTGCATGGTGTGCCTCGCAGTATTGTTAGTGATCGTGATGGACGCTTCACGTCAAATGACTGGAGGTTGGTGCATGGTCTGTTGGGTACTAAGCTAAAGTTCAGCACAGCCTTTCACCCACAGACAGGTGGCCAAACCGAGAGAGTCAACAGAACTATGGAGGACATGCTTCGCATGTGCGTCCTAAATTTCGGGAAGCATTGGGAGGATCACCTGTACATGGTGGAGTTTGCGTACAACAATAGCTTTCAGGCAAGCATTGGAATGGCGCCTTTCGAAGCTTTGTACGAGAGGAAGTGTCGTACGTCGTTGTCTTGGTTGGAGGCAGGCGAATCAAAGTTGTATAAACGTCAAGCGGTGGAAGATGCCACTTCAATGATACGGACAATCCAGGAAAGGCTGAAGATAGCTCAGGATAGACAGTCAAAGTACTACAATGCCAAACATAGAAATGTGGAGTTCGACGTTGGCGACATGGTATATTTAAAAATCAAGTCGTTCAAGGGTGTATCGCGGGTTCGACGCTTGAAGAAGCTGAGTCCGAGATACCTTGGACCATTTGAAATCCTGGAGCGTGTTGGCGAGGCGGCGTATAGGTTGAAGCTGTCGACGGAGTTGAGTGGGCTGCATGACGTAGTCCACGTATCGGTGTTGCGTAAGGCAGTGCAAGAGCCTTCACAGATCGTTGCAGACAATCAGGTACCGGTTGATTATGAGTTAACAACAAGGGTCAGACCAGTACGAATTGAAGACGTTGCGGTCAAACGACTCCGCAACAAGGAGGTCAGAATGGTTAAAGTCCGTTGGGATAATTGCGGACGTGAGGAGCTTTCTTGGGAGCGAGAGCAAGCTATGTTGGAGAAATACCCCGAGTTATTCCACTCAGGTATCATTTAGCTTTCGTGTACCTTTGCTTAATTTCGGGACGAAATTCCTTAAGTGGGGGAGATTTGTAACGCCCCGAATTTCGTGTGCGAGTCGGTCGCGGAAAAAGAGTTTTTGGTGCCTGTAGGGCTACACAGCCTAGGACACGGGCGTGTCCAAGGCCGTGTCTGGCTGGTGATTTTTGGCCGTTTCCAACCCGAGAAGGACACGGTCAGGAACACGGCCGGATGACACGGGCGTGTCATCCGACACGGGCGTGTGCCAACCCGTGTCCCTACCCGTGTCCTGATGGGTCGTGTCCGTTGCCGTGGCGGTTATGCGTGACACGCCCACGAACACGGGCGTGTCGAGGAACCCGACACGGGCGTGTCAGGTCAGACACGGGCGTGTCTTGGCCCGTGTGCATTTCTCAGTTCGACGATCGTGCCTGGATCGAGGCACACGGCCTTGGACACGGCCGTGTGCCAAGCCGTGTGCGGCCCAGGTCTGGGGAATTTTGTGCAGATCCGAGCCGTTCATTTTCTTTAATTAGGATCCAATGGCCCAGATGAGATCCTGCTCTGTTAAGGCCGGGAATAGGGAGTTATTCCCTCATTTTTCTCTCCAAAGTTCTCCCCTTCCAAAGTGAGAGAGGAGAGGAAGAAGAAGGAGGTTTCCGGCCGCCGGCGGAGCATCGGAGCACCGTTTCGAAATCGGAGAGCGGATCCGTGGAGGGAAGGTCATTGCGAAGAGTTCTAACCGCGTAGTTTTTCCATGGCGCCAAAACGGACTACAAGGGTAACGATTCTCAACTCGAGCGCTTGAATCTCTTTCTTTCTGCATAAGGAATCCCGCTCCCGCGAGTATGCGGTGAGTGTGTGGTGTTCCTTGGGGTTGACGGGAATAGTCCCCCTTGTGTTGCATGTAGAGCCCGGAATCGTAAGTACGGGCATAGGCATTGTGTGTGAAGCCTACCCGGACGTGTTTTGTCTGGATCGGTGATGTTGCATTTGATATAGTTTTGCCGGAGAAGACTCCGTGCTTTGGATTTTTTTCGGGTTTCTACGCGGTAGATTGCAGCAGGGATCCTTGAAGGTTAGCTTCAAGGCGCACCCGGAAAACTGAGCGGAAACGTGTTCTGCTAACTTGGCGGTCTGGGAACCGGCCTTGATCATAACTGGGTTATGAGATTGTTTTGGGAAATTTGGGATCCGAGAGAAGCTTGGCCCGCGCAAAGTTCCTTAAATTGGACATGCGGCGTGAGCAACGGGCAAGTGGAATTGGACCTAGGCTATGTGGTTCGGTGCGAGAGACCCGAAGACGGGGACTGGCCGTTGGCATAGTCGGAGCCTTAGACGGTGGTCAGAAAGGCTAAATGCTCACATGTTGTTGCCATCCTAGGGATGGTGGTGAATGCACTGATTTGTCAGGGTTCACCATGAATGTGCCCTGAGTGCACGGGGTGTTTGGCCGTGCGAGCCTACACCTGTGGCGAATTATAACTGCGATATATATATTGTTGGGCTAATGTTTTGCAGGGAAAGAGCACCGCCGTCCCGAGTAAGGGGCGGGGTCGTTACAATTTGGTCGGCTTTTAGCTGACCGTTGCTTTATTTGCCACCGTGCAGTGGTATGTGCTTGCAGGTGCTGCGGAGCCGAGCGCCAAATAGCGGGCTGGAGCCCATGTTGCTGTGCTGGCCCTGGAAGGCCGTAGAATAGTTTTTTTTACATTTCTCATGTGTGGCCGGCCTGCGAGCCGATGTATGTAAGACATGTTATATTTATGAACATTTGTAAGGCCATAAGGCCGTGTACCTGTTTCAGTGTATTTGGGGTTCGTTCTTGTAGTTGTAAATGTGGACATTCATATTTGATGGATTTAAGTTTGGGTTCTTCAACTTTAAAATCTTCCGCTAGAATGCTCTGTGTTTAGGACGTGTAGTATTAATTGGTTGGTTTGATTTATTCATTTAGTGACCCTTCCGACTGTCTGTGGTATATGGCGTCGGGTTCCAGCTGGACCTTCTGTTATATGCCATGCGACGGATGGGGGTGTTACACTTCGGCCACTCGGGCCCCCCGCTGAGCTTGGTGAGCAGAGTAGTCCTGGGAAGGGGGGAGGCCAACAGAGGCCGCTGGAGGAGAGAAGTAACGGCGGCAATGCGAGCCGCAGTGGCATCCAAAGTAGGAGATTCCGCCTCACCCAAGATCTGCTGGCGGATCATATCATAAGAGTCGGGAAGACGAAGAAGATAACAAACAACCAGGAGTTCCTGGAAGTGTTTGTGCTGGTCGGCCAAGTCCGCGGAGAAGGGGCGATTCTGGAGGATTTCAGCCCCAAGGGCCTGAACCTGCTGATAAGCCGCAGCTGGGGACATGGAAGGGCGGGCGAAGAGGTCCGCATAGAGAGTATAAATGCGGGACGTCTGGCCCCCCTTAGAATAGAGAGCAGCGAGGTGAAGCCATACGGCCTTGACCGTCTCATCATGGCGAATGACGGGAAGGCACTCATCAGAAAGGCTGTTGGCCAGCCAGGTGCGAACAAGAGCATCACTCGCATCCCAGTCATCAAACTCAGGAGAGGTGCGAGGAGGAGGGTCATCGGTGAGGTGATGACGCTTGCGTTGAGAACGAAGGAGAAAGGTGAAAGAGACGCTCCAATCGGGATAGTTGGAGCCCACAAGCTTGGAAAGGGTGCCAAGGTTGCCCGAAGGAGGAGGAGGAGAAGGAGCTGCAGGAGTAGTGGTGAGACCGGAGGTAGTCATAGAACCCGGAAGCAGAAGAAGCCGCACGAACAGGAGCGGTTAGAAAACAGAGGAAGCCGCGCGAACAGTAGCGGCTAGAAAGAGGCACTGCAGGGAAGAGGTCGCGTGGACTGAAAAGGCCGAGCGAACAGAAGAGAGGAGAAGAGCAGGTGACCGCGACCAAGATGCGGGTAAGAAAGAGACAACCCGCACGGTCAGGCAGATCACAGCAGCGGCTAGAAGGCGGTCAAAGGCTCGGCGGGGAAGAAGTCGCACGAACTGAGAAGCCCGAGCGAACAGAAAAGAGGAGAAGAGCTGGCGACCGCGACCAAGATGCGGGTGAGAAAGGAACAACCCGCACGGTCAGGCAGATCACAGCAGCAAACTGCGAGTAGAGAGACAATACACAAGCGGACAGGGACAGACCGCAATGACTAGGAAGTCGGAGAGGCAAGAAAGAACAAGGAGCGCGGCGACAACGAAACAGGTCGCTGCGACAACAAGGAGAAGGAGAAGAGAACCAAGAAGGAGCAAGCCGCGCGAACAGGTTGGCGGACAAAAACAAGCCGCGCGGATAGAAACAGGCCGCGCGGATAGAAGAGAGGGCAAGCCGCGAATCAAGTCGCAGAGCGCGGAAAAGAAGTCGCGAACAACAGAGGGCGCACAGAATCAAGAGGAAATGACCGTGTCCTCTGATACCATGTTAGAAAGTAGAGAACAAGAAGCGAAAAGTAGAGAACAAGCGAACAAACTTTTGAATAATTGAAATTTTATTATCCAAAAAAGATATCATTTACAAAGGTATGGCCTCCCTTATATAGAATGGAGGAGATAAGAAAGAGAGTATACAAACAATGTGGGACTAAACATTTACAGTACTGAGCGGCTAGAATAATGTAGACCGCATAGGCCGCGCGGTTAGACAGATGGGCTAACCGCTCGGCAACTCCAGCAGGATAGAACAAACCGCAGAGGTAGACCGACAGACCGCCCGGTCTACAAACCGCTGGATCAGACCGCTAAGCCGCTCGGTCAACAAACCGCTGGATCAGACCGCCAAGCCGCCCGGTCTAATACTTCAACATAGGGCACCACATTGACCCAACACAAGTTGGGTGGTGCCATTAGACCCATGAACACCAAGTGGGGTTAGCCCACTCATCATGGTTGACCAAGTCAACTCAAGTCAACCTAGTCAACATAATTGACCTAAAGAAGAAATAGAGGGCTAAGCCCACTCTCCTTGGGCCAAGCCCACCAAATTTGGCCCATTATCAGCCCAAGGTGTCAAAGACCAGCCCTACCCCTCTGGTTTTGGAGAGAGAGTGCATGCATGGGGCATTTTGGGAAATTCACCTAAAAGAGGAGGGAGAAGATGAGATTAAGAGGAGGAGGCCACTTGGCCTTGGCTTCTTCTGCCCCAAAGAGTTGTTGGCTGGCCTCCTCAGTAAATTCCAGCAGGAATTGACAGCATGGTGGCCACATGGCACCATTGGTGATACCACCAAAGCCCAAACGGAGCACACCTTGGAGTTATCTCCACATACAGTCCTCCCCAGCTTAAACCGATCACACCATCAGCTTCAGTGAGTGGAATCGAGTGGAGAACGAGTCCTGGAGCAAATCGTTTGGTGAAGAATCAATGTTTTGAGCAGGAGATCGCCGGAGCAGCTCAACCATGGCCAACTGTCGCCGCACTGGCCGCCAAGGCTTGATTCAGGTCCGTTTCGCCGCCTCTCTAGTCGTGCTAGCTTTCTAGATCCTTTAGGAGAGACATCAGGCTTAATTGAGCATGATACCATGTGAGGAAATGGAGATTTTTCCGAGTTTTTCTTCTTGCTTGGGTTCGCCGGAGGAGCCAATTCCGGCGGCCTCATCGCCGGAAATCGCTAGCCACCACCTCAGTGAAGGTGGTGGCGACATCTGCCGGCGGTGGTGGTGGCTCAGCTGGCCGGAAACAACCAGCAAAGGTGGCCCAGCCAGAATCGATCCCAGCCATTGTCTGATTGGGGACGATGACCAGATTCCGTCTATTATGCGTTAAGATCTGTGCTAAACAGTTTAAATTAAATTAAAATAAAAACTATAGTATTATGTATATTTTGTCAAACTTATTCAGTCTTTTTGCATGTCTATTTTAGGCCTCTTAGGGGCATCTCCAGAACATGAACCCTAAATAAAATTTGTAGCTTAATGTCTTAACTTCAGTTTACCTTAAAAATCAAATTTGGTAGAGTATATTTTGCTGTAGGTCAGTTTTCCTAGGACTGGTCCTAGGCAAGGGCAAAATTTCAAATTGATGCCCAAGCCGAACCAAATTTTGGGTGCATGCAGGATTAGGTCATATTTAGTTCCTGCCAAAAATTGAGAATTTTTGGGAGTAACTGTTCTATAGTTTTTGCTTAAATATCAAAAAGTAAATAAATGAAATAATTGGAGTGTTATGTCTCCAAATGGCCCCACATTTTGGTGGCATGTCCTTGGGGACTATACATGTGCATGGTAAAAATTTCAGCATATTTGGACCAATGCATGTTGGGTAAACTCACTTGCATGTGTTGATTATACATAGGTTTGGGGTGCAAATAGTCAATTTTGAAATATTGTGTATTAGGCCTATTTGTAACTTCCAAAAATCATGGTATTGATTTCAGAGGCTCATTAAGTTGAATTATACCCCACATTATAATAATGGGATTTTTGGAAGCAAAAATCCCATTATTTGGAATTTTTGGAATAATAGAACTTTTGAAAAATAAATGTAAAAATAGGTTCATCATTGAGATAAAATCCCCAATTTTTTCAAGGTCAATATAATGTTAGATTTAACTCCTGAAAATGTTTATGTCTCTGTTTGAAGAATTTTGATAGGAGTTATGCGGAAATTACCTTTTTACCCTCATTTTACTTAATTAGCAAATTGGTGAAAATTCTTAGTAGAAAATTTTGGAAAATTTCCTGGTGATATACCTGAGAATGAATAACCTTGTATAATTTTATCAGCATTTTTGGATGAATCAGTAATATTTAAAACCTTACAATAGCATTTTGGTTAATTATTAAGAATTGAAATTGGTAGGCCATTACATTATAGAGGTTGATAAAACTCTACCATTAGCCTTAAATTAATGATATATATGCTCTTTAATTTTCCTAGAATTGTTAGTAATGTATTCCTTATACTTTATTTGGAAAATGATAATTGTGTGAGTTTTGTATTAATTAAGGAATAAATAGAAATAATCAAAGGAAAATTAAAAATTTTGGTAGACAACTATATTTTACCAAGATGCAACTCAGGAAAAATTCCTTAGGTTAGTGGATTATGAATTGTGATACTTCATGTATTAAATGACCTAGGGGATTAATTAAATGATTTAATTAGGGGCCTTAATGACTTAAGAAAATTATGAAAATTAATAGACTCACTTCATTAGTCCATACCATCCTAGGATAAATAATTAAGGGCAGGTGGCCCAAGGAATTGGAAGATCCATTTCGGGGTGGCATTAGGTCATGGGTTACGCATAGTGTAAGTAGGTCATGCTATAAGGACCTCCGGAGGATAGATCAATGGATGAGCTAGAGATTACAATTAGAATATGACCTGGTGGGTAGTATTATCTTAGTGATGAGAGTAAAAGTGCAAGCCATTGGTAACAACTGGAGTGGAGGCTGGCGGAAGACCGTCGCCCTTCTGAGAACACCTTAAGTCATTAGGATCACTCAAGAGTAATAACGAGACCTGGGGGTGAATTATGGGTAGTCATCAACTAAAGTAAATATCCTTGTGAAAGGGAGCTTTGGGCGTAATCCCATCATTGTTCCTAGTGCCCCGAGAGCCCTTCACCGGGTATACCCTAGGCAGTCCTGGGATTAACCTTAAATCACTAAGTATAATAACACGTAGACAAGAGTAGTCTAATAGGTTAAGACATTATTGTTCATTCTCACCCGTGATGGGTTTGAGAGATTTTGAATAAAGACACAGTTGTGAGTTCTCACCCGAAATGGGTTGGAGGGATATATGTTACAGGCTCACCCGTGAAGGGTTTGAGGGATTCAGGACAGGTTGGTCCTGCGAGCTGAAGGCTCGGGATGAAATACTTGCATTTGCATAAATAGGGTGACGGGTCATGCGGTACTGGCCGATTGTCACACCGACGGCAGTACGGTGAAACAAGCGGATGTGAGGGTTTGAGGGGCCAGTGGGTTGTTTTATACTGCGGTCTGGAGGACGATCCCCGATAACGCACACCCGAACCAACAAGACTGTTGGGCTGTCAGCAAAGTACGTACGCATGGACTTTAGAGTGCACCTAGGACATGTATAGAGGCATATGAGAGGGGTCAAAGGTTTGGTAGTGTGCATACCGGCCTATAAGTGGAGATGACCGCTCCGCTGATGCTATAGCCACAGCGGTGGTACCCGAGAGTGAAACTAACTCTCAAAAAGTGGGAACTAGAGGTCTGTGATCACAGAGTCATTGTGTGTGAGTTGCACTTGCCTGTGCATAAATTCCATCATAGACATTCATTCATATTAGGTCATACGCTTCATAGATCCTTATCATATAAATTAGTATGGGCTCTTTTATATGATAAGTTAAATTTCCTGGAAACCTTAACTAATAAATTTGTATGGGCATTATTATAAGTTAAGGTACGTTTGTGATGATAGTGTAGAGGTAGCATAGCTTTACTTTTCTGCTCTTACTTACAGTTCTTTACTTACTTATACTGTACATGCTTTTACTTTCATGCTATATACATAGAACTGCTAGTGTAGATTTACTGATCACACTCTTACTTGGTAGCTTAGTTTCCCTTGTCACCTGCTTCCTTTTGTTACCCCTTGATTGTCCTACGCTTCGTCCTCCCACACAGTGCCTAGGAGTTGCGGGGCGAGATGCGGAGGAAACGACTTAGTCTTTTTGACTAATGGTCGGTGACCAAACTATTTTTAGGAGCTCGAGGAGATGGAGCACCAGCACGACCGGTAGGACGAGGTGACAGGGCGTGAGGAGTTGATACCACCTACTACTACTGCTACAGCGCTACCTCATGTGGGACGAGATTAGTTGATTAGTTTCCGCTATTTTGATATTTTGTGAGGAGAGTTTATTCATATGATATACTGTGTATAAGCCCTTATTACTCTTCATATTTTTGTACTCATTGTGGACTGTGTACTCTTTCATTCGTATATATATATATATATATATATATATATATATATATATATATATATATATATATATATATATATATATATATATATATGAGTTATTCTGTGGCTGTGGACTAGCTGTGTTGCACTCTGATTTGTATTACTTCTATTTCTCATTTTGGCCGAACAAGTTATGATCGTGCTAGCCGGCAGAATCGGCGTGTTGTGGTGTCGACTAACCCGTGTGTTAGTGCCACCATAAGACGACGGTTCTGGGCATAAGGCCGGGATCCTCCTTGGTAAGGGGAGGGGTCTTACAAACTGGTATCACTTGACCGAACGATCATATGAGAAAGACGTCCACAACACTAGACCACCCCGCACGAGCATTAGTTTACGGACAAACTATGCAGCGGAAGCAGTGGTGTGCACATATGTAAAAAGTCACATAAAACAGTCCATTAAGTACAATGAGTTAGGCCAGTTCTGTTTTAACCTTACCTTTATGCAACCTACACAGGTTGCTGCGCCGCAAAATGTGGTTCCTCCCCCTCCAGCTGCCACTCCATTTCTATAGACAGAGATGGGGCAGACTTTGACGGCGATCCTGGAAGCCTTTAAAGCCCAGCAAGTCCCGGCTCCGCAGCAAAATCTGGGTCAAGCTGGCTAAGTGCATTCAATAGCCTGTCCCCACCGATGTACCATGGGACAGAGGATGCTATGAAGATAGAGGAATGACTGGAGGCCATACATGAGATATTGGCAGACATTAGCTGCCCGGTCGGCCAGGCAGTTCCTCTAGCCACCTCTGTATTAGAAGCTCATGCATAGAGATAGTGGAAGCATGTACGAGAGTCTACATATGCTGACTGTGAGTTGTTGGACATATCTTGGGAGGAGTTAGGCGAAGTATTTTTGGACCACTTCGTATCCAGAACAGACAGAGATGCACTGGAGGAGAGATTTCTAAACCTCAGGCAGGGGAGCAGATCAGTGATTGAATACCAGAGGGAGTTTTCCCACCTTGCCAGGTTCGCAGGGATACAAGATACAGACGACATGAGGTATGCCAAGAGGTTATACCGGTGTAACGTCCTGAATCGCACTAGGCCCCTCGTGCGTGTTTTGATTGAGGAGAGATGACTAGGGTTCATGGGGAGCGCTGACAACAGGGCAGCACCTGTGAAAAGTAGGAGAAATCAGTCAAGCATAGGATATAAGTAGAGACACGGGCATGTTCCTACCCGTGTGGGAGTGGCCGGCTCTCGAGTCGATGACTCGAGTATGTCCAGAGAAGGACACGGGTAGTAATACAGGCGTGTCATGACCCGTGTGAAGTGACACAGGTAGAGACATGGGTGTGTCCATACCCGTGTGCGTGTGTGTCGAGTTGAGCTCGACATGGTGTGTCGAGAATTATGAGGTGTGTCGACATCATGTGACACGGGTAGAGACACGGGCGTGTCCCTACCCGTGCGTATCCAGTTACACTCGACACGGCGTGTCGAGATTAACGAGGTGTGTCGACATCATGAGACATGGGTAGAGACACGGTCGTGTCCCTACCCATGTGTGTCCAGTTACACTCGACACGGCGTGTCGAGATTGACGAGGTGTGTCGACATCATATGACACGGGTAGCGACACGGGCGTGTCCCTACCCGTGTGTGTCGAATTACACTCGACAGAGCGTGTCGAGATCGATGAACTATGTGTCAAGATCGACTAATTGTATGACACAGGCAGCGACACGGGCATGTCGCTACCCGTGTGACGTTGTGTCGAGTGTTGAACCGACGCTGAAACTGTCGTTGTCGTTTCGCCCAAGCAGGATACGGGTAAGGACACGACTGTGTCCCTACCCGTGTCACTTTTCATATATAAGGGGAAGAGTAAACCCTAGCCATTTTCATGCTCACTTAATCCCTGTTTTATGAGAGAACTTATGTAGAAGGAGAACTGCAGGAGCAAGTTTTAGGGAGGGAAAATCCGCCATCGCCGTGAAGGAGAAGAATGCGGCCGCGAATTACTACTCGATCCATGGCCGGAAATGGTGGTACCGCTAGAACCAAGGTGAGCTTCCTACCCTCTCCCTTGGTGCTAGATCTATAGTTATTTTCCCTATGCGAGATATCGACTCAAGAGAGTCTTGATGGAGAGGAGGAGTTTTCTAGGAAAGGTCATGTTAGGACTTGTGTCCTATGTTTTAGATCTCTTCAACCACTCCCTTCTTCTATGTGATGATAGGGGATGGTTTCGTGAAGGGTATTGGCCACTTGAGGTTGAATAAGGGTGGAGGAAAATTCTGGAGGTGACCGGAGAGGATCGACTTGAGGAGGAAGATGAACCGATGCCGTTCATTCCGCCTCAAGATGCGTGCTGAATCTGTATTCTGCGCGCAGTGATCTACTACGCCATTTTCACGAGGGATATAGCCAGATATGGGCTTTCGGCTAAACACTAAAGTTGAATCCCTTGCAAATACCTTTCCAACGAGTGGCAGCACGACTTCAAGCGATGTCTGTAGCCATAGGAAACTCTAAACGAATATGGTGTTCGATAAATCCTGCATGCAGAAATTGTGTTCTGTACGCAGCGGACTTCAAGTCTGATTTCAATTAGGATAATATAAAATTTGGGCTGAGATCTGAATACGATAGTTGTAGCCCATGGAAAGACCTTTCCATTGAGGGGTTACACGTCATCATCGGATTCCTGTAGCTTCGGGAATCTCCGGTTAAAGTTGCAATCCAAATTTACTTTGCATCTAAATTCTGGGCTTTATATAATATGGATTTGGATTCAGTGAAATTAATATTGCAAGTAACTTGGCTTGCATGAACTCTTTTATGATTAATCATATTAGTTGCATGATTGATGAAGCTTATTAATCAGATTTCATATAATCGAATTGTGAATCAAGCTTATTTAAATGAATTGACTTTATAGAAATTAATAGATTGTTACTTGTGCGCATCATGTTTATAATATGTCGTTACCATTTGGAAAGAGTGATAGATCTTTATATGCGCATCATGTTATATTATGTTGTTATCATTTGAAAGGTCATGTAGAGGCATAAATTATGGTCATGAGTATGTTTGACTAATGGAATGGGCTCAGTAGTCCAATACTTAAAGTGTCGTCTCCATACGAGTAGTATTGTAAAAGAATGTAAGTGCGGTGTTGACCGTCACTTGTTTGGTTTGTGTTGGGACAGAGTATGGATGGATGGTTGGGCTGTGTCCTCGTGCCTTCTGTCGAGGCCCCTTCCATGCCACGGTGGTGTGAAATTGCATGCGGTGTGAGTTGACACGCGGTGTCGTAAACCTGGGTTTTAGGATAGTGTGGCAGGTCTACGGACTCGCCGATCATCACACCGACGGGAGTTGATAGTTAGACTTTGGCCAGTTGGGCTATGTCCTCAGTGTTCACGTCTTGGGGCCCCTTCCATGCCAAGTGAACGGTTGGGCTATGTCCTCGTGCTTACTTCTGAGGCCCCTTCCGGGTCACACAAGGCCAGTTCGGGCTGTGTTCTTGGTGCACATCTACCCAAGACCCCGCTGGGCCATAGTACGCATGGGCTCCATTGTTGTGTTCTTAGCGTTGAGGCGTACGGAGGCCTAGGTGAAGTAGTGTGAATACCCACCTCGTAGTAGAAGTGCCCGTTCTACTGTCACCGCCTGGCCACGGCGGCTTATACCTGAGAGGTTAGCTACCTGCTCGAAAAGTGGGAATTATAGTCTGTGTCTACATAGCAATTGCATGTGTGTGATCATGGGTGAGTCATTGCATAGCATACTGATTGGCCCGCGAACAGACTCTTACTGTGGTTGGTTCGGTGAGTCGATCGCCGCGGGCTTGCTAGGGTAGGCAAGTGCACCTATCGCAAGTAGTACTCGATATTCGGGAGAATACCGAGGTCGTATTATTCCCGGGAACGGGTTGATTACCCCTACTTCTCCGAAAACACTATTATTTTACCGAAATAGAAGTTGAGGGTTTTAAGTAAAATAGGAACGAAAATAGATTTTAAGAAAGTAGTCGATGAAGAGATAACTCCCGGTATCGAATTGCGTTAGGATTAAAAATAGATTTGAATAACTAGATATCTAAAGTTTCAATTTAATTAATGCGGAAACTTGGCCGTGGAGGTTCAAAATAATGAGCTCACCTATCTCTAGGAATATCGCTCACCTAGACATTAAGGCTATTCGACCGGGCTCTCGTCCGACGAAGGATTCCCCTTAATGCCCGCAGTACGCTAAGAACCTCGCTATTGGGTGGGGAACCCGATCCGGTAGAGTTAGCGCGCCTCCTCTCTCGAGGGTTAGTGCGGAACTCTATCTACCCAGGGGTGATCTGTCCATATGCACGGCCTCTCGGCTAGCTAGCGTATGGATAACGGAAAAAGAGCCCACACATCGATATGTGGGTCTACGCGTCGTTAACCCGGGGTAAACCTTAAGTTTTTAATTAAATTGAAAATTAGCCATTTGGTTATTTAAAACATTTTAGATCCCAAAGCTCTTCGATACCGAGGGCTAAAAGAAATTAGCCACTCATCGGAATGGGGATAACTTATATGATTGGTTGTGCGAGCGTCCTAAACTATTCGCTGAAAGGTTATAAAGAAAATAAGAAGAAAAGCAAAATAACCTAATTTTAGAAAAGTTATTACAAATAAACACACCCGCACTCATTCAAACATATAACAAAAGGAAGAAATAAAACTAAGTTACACATAAAAAATTGCATAATTGACATTTGCAGGTCCCACTCAAACGAGTGGGGGCGGAAAATTAAAGCTGAAAAGTGCATAATTGAAATTTGCAAGTCCCACTCAAACGAGTGGGGGCGGAAAATTAAAGCTGAAAATTGCAAGTCCTACTCAAACGAGTAGGAATGGAATGAAAGCGAATCCTACTCAAACGAGTAGGAGAAATAAATGCGATTACAGGGCTTTCTTAAATATTTACATCAAATAAAGTCCGACCATTAAACTCCTAGCGAGTAGGCGGAAAATCAAACCCAGCCATTTAACTCAAGTGAGTAGGCGGAAAAAATAAAGATTGAAAATTACAAGTCCTACTCAAACGAGTAGGACTGAAAATACAGACCGGCCATTAAACTCAAGTGAGTAGGCGGAAAAATAAAAATGAAAACACTTGCTTGAATAAAATCCAGCCAATTAACTCAAATGAGTAGGCGGAAAAATAAAAATTACACACGCACTCTACTTGAATAAAATCCAGCCAATTAACTCAAGTGAGTAGGCGGAAAAATAAAAACAACACACGCACTCTACTTGAATAAACACACACACTCTTGCATGAATTAACTAAGACGATAAAGATTATCTCATACACTCACGCACTCGGGCTACAATAATTGCAAAAATCAAAGTTATCGAAAAATTAAAATGACTGCATTTCTACCGCTGGAATGCAGTAGAAATGCATAAAAAGGCAAAATAAAAATTATTTGAGGAAAAAGTTTTCAAATTAAAGAGAAAAAGGCAAGTGCCCGAAAAATTAAAACGTTTACATTTTTACCGTTAGATTTTGATAGAAATGCTTAAAAAGTGAAAATAAAAATTGTTCGAGCGAAAATATTTTTTGTAACTACTTAAAATGAAAGTTGATGAAAAATATAAATAACAATTTCTACATTACTATAGCCTTGTAAAATGGTTTAAAAAGAAGGAGTAAGCTAAAAAGAAGCAGTAGTTTTATAGTTAAAACAAAGTAAAGGCTAAGTTAAGATTAATGAAGACTACCTTTTTAATGTTTTACAAGTTCATAAAAACGCATTTTTGAAGCATGAAAATCCTAAGTCTAACCAAATTTAAAGAGTTTGAGAATGAAAACGGCCATAATAACGGCTATAAATTTTGTTATAATTGAAAAGAAAACGTGAACATTTGCGTTTTAAAACATAATTTTTGCAATTTTAAGCTCATACACACACACACGCATTATGAAAATAAAAATGAAAGTATATAAGATTGATGAAAAGGAGGCTATTGGAGAAATTTCAAAGCATATAATGATGAAATAATAACGATTTTTTATTACAAAAAAGGGTGATTACAAGAGTTCAAACATACAAACTTAAAAAGGAGAGGGAGGGGGATCCTTACATAGCACTAAAGCAACTCCAACAGCAGCCCTAATACATCAAAATGGTTCGGATTTTGGGAACCCTGAACTCATACAGCAGCTGCCTTTTTATAGGCAAAAATTTCCAAGTACACGCCCTCCGACACGGGCGTGTCGGGGGGCGTGTCAGCACTATTTTACCGTGGGATTCGGCGATCTGACGGATTTGACGGAGATTTGACTTTCCGGCCGAAAACGCGGCGGTCACGCCCCAGGTCACGGGCGTGACGGTGGGCGTGTCGTTCGGCGCTTAAAGGCGATGTTGACTTCCGGGATTCGCCCGGCGGCAGTTTGTCGGCGGGACACGGGCGTGGCGCATATCGGACACGGGCGTGTCCCTCTTGGGTCGACAAACGTTGAGCGCGAAAACATTGACCTGGTTGGCACGGGGTGTGTCGGGCTGACACGGGTGGCGCACATCGGACACGGGCGTGTCCCTCTTGGGTCGACGAACGTCCGAGTTGAACTCGTCGAGTGGGATGGACACGGCTTGGTCACTCCCCGTGTTGGATTAACATGGGCGTGTCGAATCATGGAACACGGGCGTGTCAGGCTTTCCTCTTCAACATTGGCTTCTATTCGGGATTTTGAGCTGTCACGCCCTGGTCAGGGCGTGACCAATATGTCACGGGCGTGACATATCATTTTTTTGCAGATTTTGACTTTTTTCCTAAAAATAAAATTAAACAAGTTAGTATAATATTTACAAAAATAGGAGCATTTTATTGAATAAAAACAAGTAGAAATGACAAAAATTAAATAAAACGACTTAAGTAATGTACATAAAATTAGGTATATTTACAATTCATCAAATATACCCCCATACTTAAGCTTTTGCTATTTCAGAGCAAAAGTTGGAGATGAACTTATAAGGAATAAAGAGATCCTAAGTTTAGCTACCGCTTGAATTAATTAAAAGGAAGATCAAAATAAACATCCGGGGTTAAAGAATTAAATCCTAATTTATGAAATGTTATGAATAGAGGAAGAGTTTCAAAAAGAGTTCTAGAAAAAAAAATAAAATAGAAAGCAAAAATTTATTTTTGTTAGTTTAACAAAGATGTATTGAATTTATATAAAAAACCTTAGCTTAAAAGAAGTTAAAGGAAATAATGCAATTTAAAAATTATGCTCTCAAAAAAATTTTAAATTAAGTCTATAATCATTGAAATGAGATAAGTGGTTTGGTGGTTTATGAAGAAGGCTTGAATATTGAGGTGAGGTAATTTTTTCTCGAACCTCCAAATTTTTTTTTTTTGATAGTTAGGAAAATGAAATCTTATTTTCCTAACACATAAATTTTTTTTTTCTTTCTTCATAAGGATAAAATTAACCCAATGTATATTTGTAGGAGTAATGAATTTTATCTCTTACTCCATATATAATCTTTTTAAATTATTGGGTGCCTATGTTTACGGAACGAAATCTTATTCCCATTGACATAGGATCTTTTAAGGGATAGGGGGTTATCATCGTCAAGTAAGACATGAAAAAAAAAAAGAGTGGGTTTATTATTTTTTTTTTCAAAAATAAAACTAGATTTTTAATAAAAAAGTTTTGAGAGCAACCTTTTTAAAATGAACGTTCCGATATTTCTAAAAGCATGAAGTAGAAATAATTGAAATCCATGGATGTTATTTTCTAACATAAAAAACGAGCTTCTATTTATAAAATTAGAAGTGGTGGTGAAAAACAAGTTCCCTATTATAAGGAAAAGACATAAAAAATTCTTTAATACTTAACCTCAGACACTTAAATCTATCAAACTTTAATTAATAAACGAATAGTAAGCAAAAAATAACTAAAATTCGCATATAAATTAACTCGAAACTACATTTTTGGAAAGCAAAAAGGGTTAAGATTGGTATATTCGAATTATTTTGTTACATAATTTAACCAAAACATTTTTTTTGAATTGTTTAGGGATTTTATCATTTTTTGTGTTTTAATTATTATCTTTTTAGGATTTTTTTGATTTTTTATCTTTTTAGGGTTTTTGGGGTTTTTCTATTTTTTTGATTTTTAGTTTTTGAGGATAAATTATTTACAAGAATTAGGAGAGAAAGAAGAGTTATTTACAAAAATAGGTACACACATTTGACAAAATGAAACTAAAAATGTTTTTGGAATTTTGGTTTTATAATTTTTTTGGAAATTTGGTTTTTAATTTTTTTGGAATTTTGGTTTTATAATTTTTTTGGAATTTTGGTTTTATAATTTTTTTGGTTTTTTAGAATTTTAGTTTTTTTTTTGTTCATAATTTTTTTATGTTTAAGTGCAGAAAATAGAAAGACCGCGAAGAAAATAGAAAGACAGTGCAGAAAATAGAAATATGAAAAAGAAAGCGAGAAAACACCCCCATACTTAAGTCCAACATTGTCCCCAATGTTGTAACGTAAGTATGCGGAACAAAACAGGTAAGTAAGATAATATAGACAAAGAAAAGAAAGAAATGGGGGGGGGTAGACGCTTCCCTGATAGGAGGTGGGGAAGGCGCAGTTTAGGAACCCTGCATTAGGAAGAAAGAGAGCAAAGAAAAATGTAAAGAGATAGCGAAAAAGATAAACATGGGGTGCCTCCCAGGAGCGCTTTGTTTATAGTCACATAGCTTGACTATGTTGGCGGTTTATATATCTAGGAGGGTTATGGATTCGAAGTTACCGCCCACAGGAACGCCTGCTATGTATAATTTTAAGCGATGACCGTTCACTTTAAAACGAGCCTTTATCCGGTGGGAGACGAGTACGGTCCCATAAGGCCAAACCTCTTCAACTTTGAAGGGGCCGGACCAACGTGATCTAAGTTTCCCGGGGAAAAGTCTAAGTCGTGAGTTATAAAGAAGGACAAGATCGCCCGGAGAAAAATTTTTTGGGGGCTTGAGTTTTCGGTCGTGATAAAACTTAGAACGCTCCTTATAGAACTTATTGCTCTCATATGCGTTGGCACGCCATTCATCGAGCTCGTTTAGTTGCAGTTTTCTATTTTGGGCGGCTAAGTTAGCGTCGAGATTTAAAAGTTTTAAAGCCCAAAGTGCGCGATGTTCTAATTCGACGGGTAGATGACATGCTTTGCCGTACACCAATCGATACGGCGTACAACCAATTGCGGTTTTGTATGCGGTACGATAAGCCCACAACGCATCATCGAGCTTGATGGACCAATCTTTCCTATTAAGTGAAACGGTTTTCTCTAATATGCGCTTTATCTCCGATTTACTACCTCTACTTGGCCACTAGTTTGCGGGTGGTAGGGGGGTGGCAAGTTTGTGCGTGACGCCGTATCTAGCTAACGTCTTAGCCATCTGGGTGTTGCAGAAATGCGTCCCCCTATCACTTACAATAGCGCGCGAAGTGCCGAAGCGAGAAAATAGCTTTTTAAGAAATGTAACGACGACTCGCGCATCGTTGGTGGGGAGAGCTTGCGCTTCCGCCCATCTCGATACGTAGTCGACCGCTACTAAAATATACATATTTTTGAAAGACGGAGGTAGGGGGCCAACAAAATCTATGCCCCATAAATCGAAGACTTCGCATTCTAAAAACATGTTTTGGGGCATCTCGTCGCGACGAGAGATGTTACCCGACCGCTGACAGCTATCACATGCGCGCACAAAATTGTGAGTGTCTTTGAATAGAGTGGGCCAAAAGAAGCCCGCCTCTAGCGCCTTCTGCGCGGTCCAGTTAGCTTGATAATGCCCACCAGCCGGACCCTCGTGGCAGTGCCTAAGGATTTGCGTGCACTCCACACCCGCGACACATCTTCGGACTGCTTGGTCCGCGCAGAGACGAAAAAGGAAAGGGTCCTCCCAAAAGAAATATTTCAAGTCAGAAAAGAATTTCTTCTTTTGCTGGCTTGAAAAGTCTTTTGGAAGTACCCTCGCAACTAAATAGTTTGCAAAATCTGCGAACCAAGGCGGGGAAGAAGAACTAGTAGTTATGGCTAGGAGGCGTTCCTCGGGGAATCTATCATTTATGTCAGATTCGACGAGCACTTCCGCAGTGGGATTTTCTAAGCGGGAGAGGTGATTGGCGGCTAAATTTTCCGCGCCCCTCTTATCCCGGATCTCTAAATCGAACTCCTGCAAGAGGAGGATCCATCGAAGAAGGCGGGGTTTGGCGTCCGTTTTTGCTAACAAATATTTTAAGGCGGAATGGTCGGTAAATACGATAACTTTGGATAACGTTAGATACGAGCGAAACTTATCGAAAGCAAATACGATGGCTAAAAGTTCCTTTTCCGTTGTCGTATAATTTCCTTGTGCGGAAGTGAGGGTCTTGCTAGCGTAGTAAATAGGATGAAAATATTTGTTTATACGTTGGCCAAGAACGGCTCCTACAGCAATATCACTAGCGTCGCACATAATCTCGAACGGAAGGGTCCAATCGGGCGCCACTAAAATAGGTGATTTGATAAGTTTTTGTTTTATGAAATTAAATGCAGACTCGCATTCGCTATCAAAGACAAAATTTGATTCCTTTTCCAAGAGGCGAGTTAGCGGCTTTGTTATTTTTGAAAAATCTTGAATAAAACGTCTATAAAAGCCCGCGTGCCCTAAGAAACTCCTAATTGATTTAACGTTGGAAGGCGGGGGAAGTTTTTCTATAATTTCAACTTTGGCCTTATCGACCTCCATCCCCTTAGACGAAATCATATGGCCGAGAACCAAACCTTCTCAAACCATAAAGTTACATTTTTCCCAATTTAAAACAAGATGCGTGTCCTCGCATCGCTGAAGGACACGGTCTAAATTATGAAGACAGGACGGGAAAGAGCTTCCGAAAACAGAGAAGTCATCCATAAAAACTTCCATAATGTCTCCTACCAGCTCGCCAAAGATCGCCAGCATACATCTTTGGAATGTAGCGGCGCATTGCAAGGCCAAATGGCATTCTTCGATATGCGAAGGTACCAAACGCACAGGTAAAAGTTGTTTTCTCTTGGTCATCGGGGGAAATGGGGATTTGGAAAAACCCCGATAATCCATCGAGAAAACAAAATACGGATGACCAGACAAACGCTCTAAAATTTGGTCTAAAAACGGTAGTGGGAAATGATCCTTACGGGTGGCGTAATTTAGTTTTCTATAATTGATGCACACCGCCAACCCGTAACAGTACGAGTTGGGACGAGTTCATTGTGCTCATTCTCCACTACGGTAAGACCGCCCTTTTTGGGCACCACGTGAATGGGACTAACCCACGGACTATCCGATATGGGATAAATAATCCCCGCATCTAATAATTTAATAATTTCGGCCTTAACGACGTCTTTCATGTTTGGGTTAAGACGTCGCTGTGGCTGAATAGTTTTGCGGCAATTATCTAGAAGAAAAATCTTATGGGTGCAGAAAGACGGGTTAATCCTTTGAGATCAGAAATTTGCCAAGCAATTGTGTGGCGATGTTTAAGCAAAACTCCCAATAAATCGGAAGTCTTCGATTCGCTCAAATGCGAAGAAATGATAACAGGGAGTGTATCATCTTTCCCAAAAAGGCGTATTTGAGTGAATCGGGTAGGGGTTTGAGTTCAAGGCAGGGCGGTTCTTCTAACGAGGTTTTAATTCCTATGCCTTTCTTACCAATTGGTTCGAAAGGCAAGTCTATAGACGTATCCTCATCGCAGTTAAAATTTTCGAGCGCAAAAAGATCGTCGTTTAAAAACGTAGACTCAAAAATATGGGAAGAACAATCTCCGAGATATGTGTCTAAATTATAACAAAAGTCATCGCTCGATGACGAGTCTCCTATGGAGGGATTAATAGAGAAAGTAACTTCGTCATCTCCTACCCGAAGGAGGAGACGACCTGTTACTGACATCAATTAATGCGCGGGAGGTGGCGAGAAAAGGGCGACCGAGTATAATTGGTACATCGGTGTCCTCCTCGATGTCCAAGATGACGAAGTCTACCGGAAAGATAAACTTATCAACTCGGACAAGTACGTCCTCCACTATCCCGACGGGAAACTTAACCGAACGATCCGCTAGTTGGATTCGCATTTTAGTAGGGGCCGGAGTGCCCAAACCTAATTTTTGAAAGAGCGAGAACGGCATCAATTAATGCTCGCGCCTAAATCTGCAAGAGCGTATTTTACTAATATATTGCCAAAAAGGCACGGGATGGAAAACCGTCCCGAGTCATTTCTTTTTAGGGGCAATTTATTAGTAAGAGCCGCTGAGCAGTCAGCATTAAGAGAAATATGCGAAATATTTTCTAATTTTTGTTTATTAGAAAGAAGTTGTTTTAGGTATTTCGCATATTTAGGCATCTGAGAGAGTGCCTCGCAGAAGAGAACATTAATATGAATTTGTTTTAATAATAAAATAAATTTTTCAAATTGCGCGTCCTTACGCTCACTATTAAGTTTATGCGGATACGGCAAGGGCATTTTAATAATTTTTTCATTTAAAATTTGTAAAGGCGGCGTAATCAAAGAAGGGGGAAGAGGGGTCGAAGGTGAAATATGTACCTGAGGATCGGTCCGTTTTGGATTGATCACCTCCTTTCCGCTACGGAGGGTTATAGCGTTGATATTTTCCCGCGGATTGGGCTCCGTGTTTCTCGGCAATGCCCCGAGCGCGCGCTCAGACATCATTCGCGCTAGCTGTCCAACCTGGAGTTCTAAGTTTTTTAGCGATCCGGTGATGTTCCGGATATTTGACTCGTTGGATGCTATATATTTAAAAAATTATCCTCCACCGGGGAGGGTTTTGGAAGAGGGGGAGGCGGCAGAAATCCAGGCACGAAAGAATTGGGGGGGGCGTTGCGCATTATTCGGATTGCTCCATGAGAAGTTGGGGTGGTTCCTCCAACCCGGATTATAGTTATTGCTATAAGGGTTGTTATTGGGGTTGAAGGAAGGTCGCCCGGCATTTCCCACGTAGTCTACGAATTCAGTTGCTACGCCGGCATTAGGGGGAATCGTCCAAGGAGGAGTGGTGGAGGCAGCAGACATCTTCGCCACCTGCTTCGTCAGCCTTTCAACTTAAAGGGCTAAGTGGGCAGTGGCATCTACTTCGAAGAGGCCGGCCGCCTGCTTGGGACGTCCCCGAGGGACGTTCCATTGGTAGGCGTTCATAGTCATCTCTTCAATAAGAGCTTGGGCAGCCTCGGGGGTCTTATTATTCAAGGTACCCCGGCAGCCGCGTCAATCATTTGACGCGTCTGATAATTAAGCCCATTGTAGAAGATTTGGACCTGCAACCACGCAGGCAGCGCGTGGTGCGGACACTTGCGGAGGAATTCCTTAAAGCGCTCCCAAGTCTCAAAAAGAGACTCAGAATCATTCTGCATGAACGAAGAAATGTCCGCCCGTAACTTTGCAGTTTTGGCGGGCGGAAAATACTTCGTTAAGAACCGCTCCGCAAGCTCGGCCCAGGTGGTGATACATCCTCGTGGGAGGGAATTCAACCACGCCTTAGCTTTGGATCTGAGGGAGAATGGAAAAAGACGCAAACAAATGGCGTCATCAGTGACGCCATTAATCTTAAAATTGTCGCAAATCTCCAAAAAACTAGACAAATGAACGTTCGGGTCCTCATCCGGCTGTCCATCGAACTGCACGGCATTTTGGATCATTTGGATAACGCTCGATTTGATCTCAAAATTATTGTTCGCCACCGTCGGGCGGACAATACTGGATCCAGTATCGTCCAAATTTGGCCGGGCGTAATATGACATTGTACGCTCAAGGGCCGCGTTCGGATTGGGGTCGGCCATAGCAACGGCAGAGGGTTCTCCGATGGATTCTTCGGGATCCAAAGAGGGATTTCGGCGTTGAGACCGAATACGCGCAAGAGAGCGTTCGATCTCAGGATCGAAATCCAAATTTTCGGACTCCGAAGGCTGTCCACGGGTCATACACCCTAATAAAAAGTAGAAAATTAACTCTCTGTTTTTTTCGGATTTTGAAGAAAAGTTTTTTAAGTTTTTTTTTTTAGTTTTTAGAAATAAAAGTAAAAATAATAGAGTTCGGATTCGGAATAACAACTCAAAGAGAAGTCCCGGCAACGGCGCCAAAAACTTGATTGGCCCGCGAACAGACTCTTACTGTGGTTGGTTCGGTGAGTCGATCGCTGCGGGCTTGCTAGGGTAGGCAAGTGCACCTATCGCAAGTAGTACTCGATATTCGGGAGAATACCGAGGTCGTATTATTCCCGGGAACAGGTTGATTACCCCTACTCCTCCGAAAACACTATTATTTTACCGAAATAAAAGTTGAGGGTTTTAAGTAAAATAGGAACGAAAATAGATTTTAAGAAAGTAGTCGATGAAGAGATAACTCCCGGTATCAAATTGCGTTAGGATTAAAAAAAGATTTGAATAACTAGATATCTAAAGTTTCAATTTAATTAATGCGGAAACTTGGTCGTGGAGGTTCAAATAATGAGCTCACCTATCTCTAGGAATATCGCTCACCTAGACATTAAGGCTATTCGACCGGGCTCTCGTCCGATGAAGGATTCCCCTTAATGCCCGCAGTACGCTAAGAACCTCGCTATTGGGTGGGGAACCCGATCCGGTAGAGTTAGCGCGCCTCCTCTCTCGAGGGTTAGTGCGGAACTCTATCTACCCAGGGGTGATCTGTCCATATGCACGGCCTCTCGGCTAGCTAGCGTATGGATAACGGAAAAAGAGCCCACACATCGATATGTGGGTCTACGCGTCGTTAACCCGGGGTAAACCTTAAGTTTTTAATTAAATTGAAAAATTAGCCATTTGGTTATTTAAAACATTTTAGATCCCAAAGCTCTTCGATACCGAGGGCTAAAAGAAATTAGCCACTCATCGGAATGGGGATAACTTATATGATTGGTTGTGCGAGCGTCCTAAACTATTCGCTGAAAGGTTATAAAGAAAATAAGAAGAAAAGCAAAATAACCTAATTTTAGAAAAGTTATTACAAATAAACACACCCGCACTCATTCAAACATATAACAAAAGGAAGAAATAAAACTAAGTTACACATAAAAAATTGCATAATTGACATTTGCAGGTCCCACTCAAACGAGTGGGGGCGGAAAATTAAAGCTGAAAAGTGCATAATTGAAATTTGCAAGTCCCACTCAAACGAGTGGGGGAGGAAAATTAAAGCTGAAAATTGCAAGTCCTACTCAAACGAGTAGGACTGGAATGAAAGCGAATCCTACTCAAACGAGTAGGAGAAAATAAATGCGATTACAGGGCTTTCTTAAATATTTACATCAAAATAAAGTCCGACCATTAAACTCCTAGCGAGTAGGCGGAAAATTAAACCCAGCCATTTAACTCAAGTGAGTAGGCGGAAAAAAATAAAGATTGAAAATTACAAGTCCTACTCAAACGAGTAGGACTGAAAATACAGACCGGCCATTAAACTCAAGTGAGTAGGCGGAAAAATAAAAAATGAAAACACTTGCTTGAATAAAATCCAGCCAATTAACTCAAATGAGTAGGCGGAAAAATAAAAATTACACACGCACTCTACTTGAATAAAATCCAGCCAATTAACTCAAGTGAGTAGGCGGAAAAATAAAAACAACACGCGCACTCTACTTGAATAAACACACACTCTTGCATGAATTAACTAAGACGATAAAGATTATCTCATACACTCACGCACTCGGGCTACAATAATTGCAAAAATCAAAGTTATCGAAAAATTAAAATGGCTGCATTTCTACCGCTAGAATGCAGTAGAAATGCATAAAAAGGCAAAATAAAAATTGTTTGAGGAAAAAGTTTTCAAATTAAAGAGAGAAAGGCAAGTGCCCGAAAAATTAAAACGTTTACATTTTTACCGTTAGATTTTGATAGAAATGCTTAAAAAGTGAAAATAAAAATTGTTCGAGCGAAAATATTTTTTGTAACTACTTAAAATGAAAGTTGATGAAAAATATAAATAACAATTTCTACATTACTATAGCCTTGTAAAATGGTTTAAAAAGAAGGAGTAAGCTAAAAAGAAGCAGTAGTTTTATAGTTAAAACAAAGTAAAGGCTAAGTTAAGATTAATGAAGACTACCTTTTTAATGTTTTACAAGTTCATAAAAACGCATTTTGAAGCATGAAAATCCTAAGTCTAACCAAATTTAAAGAGTTTGAGAATGAAAATGGCCATAATAACGGCTATAAATTTTGTTATAATTGAAAAGAAAACGTGAACATTTGCATTTTAAAACATAATTTTTGCAATTTTAAGCTCATACACACACACACGCATTATGAAAATAAAAATGAAAGTATATAAGATTGATGAAAAGGAGGCTATTGGAGAAATTTCAAAGCATATAATGATGAAATAATAACGATTTTTATTACAAAAAAGGGTGATTACAAGAGTTCAAACATACAAACTTAAAAAGGAGAGGGAGGGGGGATCCTTACATAGCACTAAAGCAACTCCAACAGCAGCCCTAATACATCAAAATGGTTCGGATTTTGGGAACCCTGAACTCATACAGCAGCTGCCTTTTTATAGGCAAAAATTTCCAAGTACACGCCCTCCGACACGGGCGTGTCGGGGGGCGTGTCAGCACTATTTTACCGCGGGATTCGGCGATCTGACGGATTTGACGGAGATTTGACTTTCCGGCCGAAAACGCGGCGGTCACGCCCCAGGTCACGGGCGTGACGGTGGGCGTGTCGTTCGGCGCTTAAAGGCGATGTTGACTTCGGGATTCGCCGGCGGCAGTTTGTCGGGCGGACACGGGCGTGGCGCATATCGGACACGGGCGTGTCCCTCTTGGGTCGACGAACGTTGAGCGCGAAACATTGACCTGGTTGGCACGGGGCGTGTCGGGCTGACACGGGCGTGGCGCACATCGGACACGGGCGTGTCCCTCTTGGGTCGACGAACGTCGAGTTGAACTCGTCGAGTGGGATGGACACGGCTTGGTCACGCCCCGTGTTGGATTGACACGGGCATGTCGAATCATGGAACACGGGCGTGTCAGGCTTTCCTCTTCAACATTGGCTTCTTTTCGGGATTTTGAGCTGTCACGCCCTGGTCACGGGCGTGACCAATATGTCACGGGCGTGACATGTCATTTTTTTGCAGATTTTGACTTTTTCCTAACAAATAAAATTAAACAAGTTAGTATAATATTTACAAAAATAGGAGCATTTTATTGAATAAAAACAAGTAGAAATGACAAAAATTAAATAAAACGACTTAAGTAATGTACATAAAATTAGGTATATTTACAATTCATCACATACATAGCATTTCATAATATTGCACAACAAGACCCGCATCTTATAAGTTTGTATGAGCACTATTATACGATGAGTTACCTTTATGTAACCTGATCCTTAACTTATAAGTTTTTATGGGCATTCTTATAAGTTAAGTTACTTTTCTGCTGTTACTTATACTTGTTAGTTTGCTATATCTCTTAAATATTTGCTAGATCGTGATATTGTTACTCTTACACTATTGCCACCTATTTGTACTTCTTTTACTTGCATATATATATATATATATTACCCTTGTTCCTTCTCTCCGCCCAGTGCCGAGGAGTCGCCAGGGAAGCGGATGTGAAGCCACTTAGTCATTTCGACTAATGGTTGCTATGTATTCCTTTTAGGAGGTCACGCTACAGGTAGAGCAGCCGCGGACTACGCAGCAGGACAACCAGGCCAGGACGACAGGGCCTGAAGTTACGGTGCCGTCAATATGGTCGGTTACAGATGTGAGTGTTGAGAGGATTTGATGTAGCCCTTTTGGGGCAATTTCAATAGCTGTACTCTGATATGTAGAAGCATGTTTTAGCTTCTCTTTTATTGTATTATTTGGACATTATTACTTAGTGTGGATTGACTTCTTCATGCTTATACTTTTGGTTGGGTTGGCATATTGATATTGATGTTTGTTGTAGCCAGCAGAATATGCGTCTTGTGGTACAGGTTAGCTCGTGTGCTAATGCTACCACAAGGCGGCTGTTCCGGGCATAAGACTCCCCCTTCGTGTCGTGTTTCCTTCGACAGAGTATGCGGAGTATTTGGCCAGCACGAGCATAGTTTGTGATATCCGGGACCGGATTCGGGAGGAGCAAGGAATGGATGTGGCCTTGACCCCGACAATCAAGGCAATTGAAGATGGGACCACCGATGAGTACACACTAAAAGACGGCCTCGTTTATTTTCGTGGCTGGCTCTATATTCCCAAGGGAGGAAAAATCCGGGAGGATATCTTGAGAGAGGTACATTGCCCTCAATATTCTGTGCACCATGGTATAGCCAAGATGTACGCCGGCTTACGGAAGACCCTGTGCTGGCCAGGAATGAAGAAGGATGTTCGTCACTATGTTACATATTGCGAAGCTTGTCAAAGGGTGAAGGCCGAGTGTAAGAGTCCCAGTGGCTTGTTGCAGTCATTGACCATTCCCGAGTGGAAGTTTTAGGGTATCTCCATGGACTTCGTCCATGGGCTACCTCGCTCCCGCTCCGGGAATGACTCAGTGTGGGTTATTGTTGATCGACTAACAAAGGTGGCCCGGTTCATTCCAATGAAGAAGGAAGCACACGTGGACGTTCTGGTACGCCTCTTTGTGGAGCAATTCGTACGGTATCATGGCGTGCCCAAGACAATTATTTCGGATCGGGATGGTCGGTTTACTTTCAAGGAGTGGAAGGCGGTGCAGGCGTATTTGGGATCACGCCTAACCTTTAGTACTGCATTCCACCCTCAGACGGACGGGCAGTCTGAGCGGACCATCAGGACACTGAAAGATTTATTGAGGTTATGTGTGCTGGACAGAGGAGAGCCGTGGGAAAGGCTCTTGCGACTAGTGGAATTCTTCTATAATAATAGCCATCAGGCGAGCATCGGCATGGAGCCCCATGAAGCTCTTTATGGAAGAAGGTGCAGGACTCCCTTGTCTTGGGTGCAGGATGAAGATCCGAAGGCATTGGGAAATGAATATATAGATGATACTGATGCGGCAGTCAGATTTATACGGGATCGCATGTTGGAGGCTCAAAGTCGGCAGGCGAAGTACTATAACGCAAAGCACCGGATAGTGGAGTTCCAAGTGGGTGATAAGGTGTTCCTGAAAATCCGACCGATGCATGGAGTGTCACGTGTACGTGGTGTGAAAAATCTCAGCCCAAGGTATGTTGGGCCTTATACTATACTGGAAAGGATTGGCCCGTTGGCCTATCTGTTGGAGTTACCGCCAGAGTTGGAGAACCTCCACGACGTGTTCCATGTGTCATCGCTTCGAAAGGCGTTGTTGCGGCCCGATCAATACATCCCCATAACTGATGGTGTTGTGGCGTCTGATAGGTCGGTGCGACTGGAGCCGGTGCGGATCGTAGATAGCGAGACAAGAAAGTTGCGCCGCAAAAGTGTTCCCTTAGTGAAGGTGCTATGGTCGAATCATGGGAAAGAGGAGTACACGTGGGAGCCAATGGATTTGATGCAACAACGTTATCCGGAGTTGTTTGCTCCAGGTAATATTATTTAAAAGCATATGTTGATTTTTCCTGTTATGCATTTCTCCCCTAGCCCAAGCCTGATTTCGGGGATGAAATCTTTTTTTTTGTTTATAGGATTTGTAACGTCCCGAATCGCATTAGGCCCCTCATGCGTGTTTTGAGTGAGGAGAGATGACTAGGGTTCATGGGGAGCGCTGACAATAGGGCAGCACCTGTGAAAAGGAGGAGAAATCAGTCAAGCATAGGACACGGGTAGAGACACGGGCGTGTTCCTACCCGTGTGGGAGTGGCCGGCTCTAGATTCGATGACTCGAGTATGTCCAGAGAAGGACACGGGTAGTGACACGGGCGTGTCACGACCCGTGTGAAGTGACACGGGTAGAGACACGGGCGTGTCCCTACCCATGTACGTGTGTGTAGATTTGAGCTCGACATGGCGTGTCGAGATTGACGAGGTGTGTCGACATCATGTGATACAGGTAGAGACACGGGAGTGTCCCTACCCGTGCGTGTCCAGTTACACTCGACACGGCGTGTTGAGATTGACGAGGTGTGTGGACATCATGAGACATGGGTAGAGACACGAGCGTGTCCCTACCCATGTGTGTCCAGTTACACTCGACACGACGTTTCGAGATTGACAAGGCGTGTCGACATCATATGACACGGGTAGCGACACGGGCGTGTCCATACTTGTGTGTGTCGAATTACACTCGACAGAGCGTGTCAAGATAGACGAACTACGTGTCGAGATCGATTAATTGTATGACACGGGTAGCGACACGGACGTGTCCCTACCCATGTGCCGTTGTGTCGAGTGTTGAACCAACACTGAAACCATCGTTGTCGTTTCGCCCAAGCAGGACACGGGTAAGGACACGGCCGTGTCCCTACCCGTGTCACTTTTCATATATAAGGGGAAGAGTAAACCCTAGCAATTTTCATGCTCACTTAATCCCTATTTTCTGAGAGAACTTCTGTAGAAGGAGAACTGCAGGAGCAAGTTCTAGGGAGGGAAAATACGCCATCACCGTGAAGGAGAAGAATGCCGCCGCGAAGAACTACTCGATCCATGGCCGGAAATGGTGGTACCGCTGGAACCGAGGTGAGCTTCCTACCCTCTCCCTTGGTGCTAGATCTATAGTTATTTTCCCTAGGCGAGATATCGACTCAAGAGAGTGTTGATGGAGAGGAGGAGTTTTCTAGGAAAGGTCATGCTAGGACTTGTGTCCTAGGTTTTAGATCTCTTCAACCACTCCCTTCTTCTATGTGATGATAGGGGATGGTTCCGTGAAGGGTGTTGGCCTCTTGAGGTTGAATAAGGGTGGAGGAAAATTCTGGAGGTGATCGGAGATGATCGACTTGAGGAGGAAGATGAACCGATGTCGTTCATTCTGCCTCAAGATGCGTGCTGAATCTGTATTCTGCGCGCAGCAATCTACTAGGCCATTTTCACGAGGTATATGTCCAGATCGGGGCTTTCATCTAAACACGAAAGTTGAAGCCCTTGAAAATACCTTTCCAACGAGTGGCTGCACGACTTCAGGCAATGTCTGTAGCCACGGGAAAGTCTGAACGAAGATGGTGTTCGTTAAATCATGCATGCAGAAATTGTGTTCTGTACGCAGCGGACTTCAAGTCTTATTTCAATTAGGATAATATCAAACCTGGGCTGAGGTCTGAATACGATAGTTGTAGCCCATGGAAAGACCTTTCCATTGAGGGGTTACACGTCTTCCCCGGATTCCTGTAGCTTCGGGAATCTCCGGTTAAATTTACAATCCAAACTTACTCTGCATCTAAATTCTGGGCTTTATATAATATGGATTTGGATTCGGTGGAATTAATATTGCAAGTAACTTGGCTTGGATGAACTCTTTTATGATTAATCATATTAGTTGCATGATTGATGAACCTTATTAATCAGATTTCATATAATCGAATTGTGAAGCAAGCTTATTTAAATGAATTGACTTTATAGAAATTGATAGATTGTTACTTGTGCGCATCATGTTTATAATATGTCGTTACCATTTGGAAAGAGTGATAGATCTTTATATGCGCATCATGTTATATTATGTTGCTATCATTTGGAAGGTCATGTAGAGGCATAAATTATGGCCATGAGTATGTTTGACTAATGGAATGGGCTCAGTAGTCCAATACTTAGAGTGTCGTCTCCCTACGGGTAGTATTGTAAAAGAATGTAAGTGCGGTGTTGACCGTCACTTGTTTGGTTTGTGTTGGGACAGAGTATGGTTGGATGGTTGGGTTGTGTCCTCGTGCCTTCTTCCGAGACCCCTTCCATACCACGGTGGTGTGAAATTACATGCGGTGTGAGTTGATACGCGGTGTCATAATCCTGGGTTAAGGATAGTGCGACAGGTCTACGGACACGCCGATCATCACACCAACGGGAGTTGATAGTTAGACTTTGGGCGGTTGGGCTGTGTCCTCGGTGTTCACGTCCCGGGGCCCCTTCCGTGCCAAGTGAATGGTTGGGCTGTGTCCTCGTGCTTACTTACGAGGCCCCTTCCGGGTCACACAAGGCCAGTTCGAGCTGTGTTCTTGGTGCACATCTACCCAAGACCCCGCTGGGCCATAGTACGCATGGGCTCCGTTGTTGTGTTCTTAGCGTTGAGGCGTACAGAGGCCTAGGTGAAGTAGTGTGAATACCCGCCTAGTAGTAGAAGTGCCCGTTCTACTGTCACCGTCTGGCCACGGCGGCTGATGCTTGAGAGGTTAGCTACCTGCTCAAAAAGTGGGAACTATAGTTTGTGTCGACATAGAAATTGCATGTGTGTGATCATGGGTGACTCATTGCATAGCATACATAGCATTTCATAACATTGCACAACAAGACCCTCATCGTATAAGTTTGTATGGTCACTCTTATATGATGAGTTACCTTTATGTAACTTAATCCTTAACTTATAAGTTTGTATGAGTATTCTTATAAGTTAAGTTACTTTCCTGCTGTTACTTATACTTGTTAGTTTGCTATAGCTCTTAAATATTTGCTAGATCGTGATATTGTTACTCTTACACTATTTCCACCTGCTTGTACTTCTTTTACTTGCATATATATATATATATATATATATATATATATATATATATATATATATATATATATATATATATATATATATATATTACCCTTGTTCCTTCTCTCCGCCCGGTGCCGAGGAGTCGCCGGGGGAGCAGATGTGAAGCCACTTAGTCGTTTCGAATAATGGTTGCTACATCTTCCTTTTAGGAGGTCACGCCGCAGGTAGAGCAGTCGCGGACTACGTAGCAGGACAACCAGGCCAGGACGACAAGGACTGAAGTGACGGTGCCATCAATACCATCGGTTACATATGTGAGTGTTGAGAGGATTTGATGTAGCCCTTTTGGGGCAATGTCCATAGCTGTACTCTGATATGTAGAAGCATGTATTAGCTTCTCTTTTGTTATATTATTTGGACATTATTACTTAGTGTGGATTGACTTCTTCATGCTTATACTTTTGGTTAGGTTGACATATTGATGTTGATGTTGGTTGTAGCCGGCGGAATAGGCATCTTGTGGTACAGGTTAGCTCGTGTGCTAATGCTACTGAAAGGCGGCTGTTCCGGGTATAAGACTCCCCCTTCGTGCCGTGTTTTGTGATCCGGGATGGGGGGGGGGTCTTACAACCGGGGCCTCAGAGATAACTTGAGGCAGGCCCTATTGTTCATTTCTCACGGCACATCAGCCCAGATCATCGAGATGGCAAAGAAGCGGGAGGCCGACCAGTTGATGGTACAAGGAAGAGTGAAGAGACCATACGATTGGTCGACACCAGGAGAGAGCAGCAGGGGCTCTCAGAGAGGCAGGACCATTGGATATAAGAGGGGTGGGGGACGTCGTCGTCCCAACTTCAGGCAAGAGCAGGGGACTCCTCCAACATTAGCTCCCCCACCTCTACAGGTGCATGTTTCGAGGATGTAGGGCGACCATGGCCACCAGCCGGTAGTTTGTTACAGATGCCGCCATCCAGGGCATATTAGATCGGAGTGTCCGCATCGGTTCCATCCACCTCCTTTGTTGGATCCTTAGTTGATTTGGGCTAGGTTCACTGACTTAGGATATGACCCATCTTGTATAAACAGGGTCATTTTGTGTCCTAGAGTCTAGGTCAAGTCCTTAGGCTCATCTCTAGATGGACCAGCTTTCAACAAGATCATCAGAGACTCCAGTCTAACAAGTTTCCAAGACTAAGTAAAGTGAGTTTGACGTTCGTCGAACTCAGCTCGATGAAAGGAGTTCTGCGCTCGACGATCGTGAGACAATTCTTAGTGCTGAGATTGACGATCTGTGTTCTCTGTTCGACGAAGACTCAGTTTCTACATCAAGACAAAATCAGGAGAACTTCAAATTTTTCTAAGTCCAGCTTCAAGCTTCGGTCGACGAATTATTTTCTGAGCTCGACGAACTTGGACCTCAAGTTGTTAATTTCTCAGGTCGACGAATGCTGTACTCTACTCGACGATTTCTGGACTCAGAGAATTTGTGTCGACACTTAGGGTTTGTGTCGACACCAGACGAATTGTGTCGACACTAGAGGATTTTTTGTCGACACCAAAGGATTTGTGTCGACACCAGGATTTTTTGTCGACACCAGAGGATTTGTGTCGACACCAAGATCAATCTATCGACACCAACTTATGTCGACACAGAATTTCAGCAGATGCATAATATTTTGCCTAAGTCCAGAACTTTTCTCAGCTCGATGAATTTGATTCTCAGCTCGACGAATAAAGACTGTCTGTTTGACGAATGAAGATTGTCTGGTCGATGAACTCAAGCTCAGCTCGACGAACTCAAGCTCAGCTCGACGAACTCAAGCTCAGTTCGACGAACTCAAGCTCAGCTCGACGAACACAAGTGCAGCTCGACGAATTGTGTTCTTCGTTCGACGAATCCAGACTAGGTTTTCTTCAAGTTTCCCGTCCCGTTTCTTGGCGCTAATTCCTGAACATTTATTGCCAGATCTTCTCGAAATGTTACCGTTAGAACGCGCATTGACTATGGATTATTCCCTGCCGTTTTTCCATGAGACAGTTAGGAAAGTCATTGATTGCTGATTCTTTCCAAGGCCGACTGCAATTACTGCTCAACATTCAAATTTTGAATGTTCCTCAGTCAAACATAGATATATACAGAAAGAAAAGGATCAAGCAGTGATTAAGCAACAGAGTAATAGAATCACAGTACAGTAAGTGACACAGTCAATCAGACAGACACACTCAGATTGCACAGAAGAACAATCATTCTCAAATCAAAAGTTCTTGACTGCAATCAGCCTTGACCAGGGAACATTTTCAAGAAGAAGAAGAAGAAGAACAATCAAATTCAATCAAGAGTCTTCTTCTCTTTATTCTCAGGACAACTTCAAAGGACAACAAAACTTTATCTGTCAAAAGAAGTTCCCGAAGCATTTCTGGTCCAGGCATTCTAGGTCATTGAAGACCTACCACCCTGAAGCAGTGCTCCAGCTTTCCTGAACAATTCAAGATCTCAGGGGGAGCAAGATCTGCTATAATCAATATCCACATAATCTTCTCTCTGACTGTTGACAGAGAAGGTTTCCATCTCTCTTTCCCCCCTCCAGTATAAAGGGTTTCTCAAAACTCTCTTTAAAAGTTTTGTGCTGGTTTCTGAGACCTTGTCAAAACTCAGTGGTGGCAAGACACCTGATCAAAAAATCCAGTTTGGTTTTTGAGCACCTTATCAAAAGCTCATTGGTGCCCAAGACACCTGATCAACTCATCCTGCAGTGGATTCCTACCTAGGGTTGTAGAAGAGTGGATGTACCCAGATTGATTGGGGAACCACTATAGCTCCTTATGTCATCTGGTTGCTCTTTTCTTTTATTTTCTGGCTGTGCTCTGTGATAGCTCTGTGTTGATCTGTGATTAGATAGTTGTTGTGCTTGCTTATTTTTATTTACTTCCCTGTTCACTTAGGAATACAACAAAAGTTGTAAAAAGTTTTTAGTGAGCATCATACTCAATTCACCCCCCCCCCCCCCCTCTAGAGTATATCAGATCTAACCTGCACTTTCATCCTCCTCCTCCACCCGCAGTGACCCCTCTAGTACAGCAGGGTCAAGGCCGAGGCCGAGGCCGAGGACGAGGCCGAGGCCGGGGATATCATGGCTGAGGACGTAACCAGGAGCAGATGTACACTTTTGACCTCACAGAGCAAAGGAACCCCGAAGAAGTGATTACAGGTGCTTAAATTGTTTTAATTTAGAAATTTCAACCTTAGTAGTGCCTTGAAAACCATAGAAATAACATCTGTTTTAACTCAAATAAATCTCAGGCATAGTTATGATCAGCGACAAGCCCGCTCATACCCTCTTCGACACGGGTGCTTCGCACTCATTCGTGTCGGACACTTTTATTGAAGGACTAGAGGGTGTGGAGAGATTCACTGGCATAGAGATGAGGGTGCGTCTTCCTGATGGCTCGGAGCTACGAACCATAGATAGCTGCAACATGGAGGCCGAGATAGGAGGCAAGACATTCGAAGCTCCGTCGGCGGTCTTGAGATTGTTGTACTTTGATTTGATTTTGGGCATGACCTGGCTTCATTGGAACTATGACCAGATCGACTATCCCTCGAAGAGGATCACACTCAGGCATGGAGACTCCTACGTCACTATTGAAGGTATCCGACCTATTCCCCATCTTTCATTATCTTCTGTACAGGCTGTCAAGGCTTATGAGCAGGGGGAAGAGGTGTACCTTATCTGCTTCGAGATGGTGGCAACAAAGAGTTCTATAGCTGATATCCCTGTTGTTCGGGATTTCTCCGACTTATTCCCAGAGAAATTGCCCGGACTACTACCAGCTCGAGATTTGGATTTCAGGATTCAGTTGGTGTCGGGGGCGAGGCTAGTGTCCCATGCACCTTACAAGATGGCTCCCAGAGAGTTGGCAGAATTCAGGACTCAACTTCAGGAGCTTGTGGAATCAGTATTTGTGAGGCCGATCTCGTCGTCGTGGGGAGCACCAGTTCTTTTTATGAAGAAGAAAGACAGATCATTGCAATTGTGCATAGATTATAGGGATCTGAACCGGTTGACGGTCCGGAATTCCTATCCACTGCCTCAGATAGATGATTTATTTGATCAGATTCAGGGGGCCTTCTAATTCTTTAAGCTGGATTTGAGATCCGGTTACTATCAGCTGCATATCCGAGAGGAAGACATCCCGAAGATGCCTTTCAGCTCACGATACAGGTTATATTAGTTCACGGTGATGCCTTTTGGGCTCACGAATGCCCCAGCCACATTCATGAGTCTAATGAACCGTGTATTTGAACCCTTCTTGGACCGCTTCGTCATTGTATTCATCGACAATATTCCGATCTATTCCCGAACTCAGTAGGAGCACACATAGAATTTGACACAAGTTTTGCCGAGGCTGAGGGAGTCCCTGATGTATGCGAAGTTTTTTAAGTGCCAGTTCTGGCTACAGGAGGTGGCCTTCTTGGGGCATACGATCAGTGGAGCTAGATTGGCGGTGGATCCAGCCAAGATAGAGATAGTGAGAGATTGGCCACGGCCAAAGACAGCGTCAAACATTCACAGCTTCTTAGGATTAGCAAGTTACCATCGTAAGTTCGTGGAGGGGTTCTCGAGGATAGTAATCCCCCTCACGACCTTGACGAGGAAGGATGTAGAGTTTGCTTGGACAGAGCAGTGCGAGACATCATTTCAAGAGTTGAAGGACCGACTCACCTCATCCCCTATCCTTGCACTCCCATCTGGGAATGAGGGATTTCAGATTTACACGGATGCCTCATACGAAGGGATGGGTGTTGTACTGATGCAGCACGGACATGTTATCGCTTATGCTTCGAGACAGTTGAAGAAGCACGAGCATAACTATCTGGTACACGATTTGGAGCTCGGGGCTGTATTATTTGCACTAAATATATGGCGGCACTATCTGTATGGGATTCATTGTGATATTTTCTCAGACCACAAGAATCTCAAGTACATCGATACGTAGAAGGACCTAAACCTGCGACAGTGGAGATGGCTAGAATTTCTCTGTGACTATGATTACCAGATTCACTACCACCCGGGGAAGGCAAACACAATAGCAGATACATTGAGCAGGAGGGCCGGCACCTCTGGGCCGGAGCCTCGGGTGATGGCTGTGGAGCTGATACAGATGATGGACGACATGCATATTACTATAATTTCTGAGGCCGAACCATTAGGATACCGAGAGTACCTGAGCTCATTGATCAGAGATGATGACATTCGGGAGCGCATTATGGCGCATCAGAGCCTGGATGCTGCATTGGAGCCGATTTTCAGTGCCCTAGAAAGGGGCAAGGTTGAGGATTACACGCTGTAGGATGTTCTCCTTTGATTCCGTGGACGCATTTATATACCAACAGGGGGCGGTATCCGGGATGATATACTTAGAGAGGCACATTGCTCCAGATATTCAGTGCATCCCATCATCACCAAGATGTGGGCAAATTTACGGAAGACTATGTATTGGTCTGGGATGAAGAGGGAGATCACCCACTTTGTGACACATTGTGAGACGTGCCAGCACATTAAGGCGGAATGCAAGAGCCTGAGAGGCTTATTACAGTCATTGCCAGACCTAGAGTGGAAGTTCGAGGACATTGCTATGGACTTTATGCATGGACTACCTCGCTCCCACTCTCGGCATGATTCCATCTGGGTCATATTAGACAGACTAACCAAGGTGGCATGATTTATCCAGTCAGGAAGGATGCTCTAGTTGCAGTTTTGGTGAGATTGTTCGTGGAGCAGTTTGTCAGATACCATGACATCCCCAGGACGATTGTTTCAGATCGTGATGGTTGGTTCACTTCGAGGGAGTGGTGGGTTGTGTATGCTTGCTTGGGATCTCAGCTTACTTTTAGTACCGCCTTCCACCCGCAGACCGAGCAGACCATCCGGACCATGGAGGATCTTCTCCGCCTATGCATATTGGATACGGGGAAGCCTTGGGAGAGGCTGCTACCATTGATCGAGTTATCCTACAATAATAGCCACCAGGCTAGCATCAGGATGGCTCCATATAAGACACTTTATGGGAGGAAGTGCCAGACACTTCTGTCATTGGTTTAGGATGTGGATACCAAGGCTCTTGGTTCTGATTATGTGAAGGATAAGGAGGCTCAATTTCATTTGATCAGGGATCGGCTGTTAGAGGCCCAGAGTAGACAGGCGAAGTATTATGATGCTCGACACCGAAATGTGGAGTTCCAGGTTGGAGACAGAGTTTTCTTGAAGATACGTTCGGTACACGGTGTCTCTCGGGTGTGGAGGCACAAGAAGCTCAGTCCTCGATACATGGGGCCATACTTGATCCTGGAGCTGGTCGGCCCCTTAGCTTACCGACTGCAGTTGCCACCGGAGTTGGGTACCCTACACGATGTATTCCATGTCTCTTCCTCACGAAGAGCTCTCCTATGGTCGGAGAAGCACGTTACTACTACAGCCGGTCCGATAGAACCAGACAGATCCGTCAGATTGGAGCCGATCCGGATTGATGATATAGATGTCCGTGTGTTGCGGAAGAAGAAGGTCCCTCTCGTGAAGGTGTTGTGGTCCAATCATGGACGGGAGGAGCACACCAGGGAACCAAGCGATATGATGATGGAGCAACACCCGGAGCCATTCACTTCAGGTATACTTTAGTTTATGCATTTAAATTTCTTATAACTTTTGCAAGTAGAACCCCGTAGACCCGAACTTAAATTTCGGGAACGAAATTATTATTATTTATTTATAGGATTTGTAACATCCCATGTTACTTCTAAACCCCCTTACCTTAGATTGAGTTAGGAATGGGGTGGGTGTTAGGAAAAATTAGCTAGGTTTGACCCTAGGTAGTGGGTTGTACCCATGTGGGGCCCACTAAGGGGCCAAAGTCAAACTTGGTCAAACTAGCCTAAATAGGAATCCTAGCCACACCATGACCCCACCACATTTCCCTAACCCTAAAATAATCTAAGTGGACCCTAGGGCATGTCATTAGGTCAACCCTTTGACCCTAGTTGACCAAAGTCAACCATGGCCTTAATTTGGTCAAACCTATACCTATAGGCCCAATTAGCCCAAGTAGGGCACCACATTGATCCAACCCAAGTTGGGTGATGCCATTAGACCCATGACCACCAAGTGGTGTCAGCCCACTCATCATGGTTGACCAAGTCAACTCAAGTTAACTGTTGAACTCTGTGAAGTGAAAGTGGGTGAATGGAAGGCTTGGGAAACCTATCCGCGCGGACTACGCGGACTGGGTTGGCGGACTGCTAGGTCGGCAGGGATGTTGCAGGCGGTTTGCTCTGTGGCGGCCTGGGCGGTCTGTTCGCGCGGACTGCGCGGACAGCAGCGGCGGTCTGACAGGCCAGTGTTTGCTCAGCAGGCGGTTTACTCCCAGGAAGTAACCGGGCGGATAGGAATGTTATCCGCGGCGTCCGGCTTGAAGCGGACTGAAGAACTGGAGCTCGGCAGACCGGTTTGGCAGATGCCTTGGTCTTGCTCTAGTGAAGCGGTAAGTGGAAGCCGCGGAGACTGCCGGTCAGCGCGGACAGGAACTGGAGGTCGCCCGGTATGGCGGGCTAGATCCAGTGTCCGCCTGTAAGTGCGGACTGGCCCTTGCGGCCAGTGGGCTGGACTTGGTGGGAATTGAACCAAGTCCAGGAGGCTCAGTCCGGGGAGATCGCGCAGTGGAGCGCGGGCTGATTTCTCAGTCCGCCAAGCTTAGTAGAAGTGCTGTTGCCTTGTGTGCTAGCTTGGGGATATGCGGACTGGAGGATTGCTTGTGCAGGAGCGTGCGGACTGGAGCCGGAGTCCGCTGAGTCCGGTTTAGCCTTGTGACGAGGTTGACTCAGGAGTTGCGGACTGGAGTCTGCTGTTAGCGGACTGGATCGGCGTGTCCGCTGAGTCCGGCAAGGCCTTGGTGATTAGGCAATGGACTTGGGATATGCGGACGGAAGCCGGGTGTCCGCTGAGTCCGGCAGGCGTCTTGATGGCGAGGCTGCGGGCTCGGGTTTTGCGGGCTGATGCCTTGTCCGCAGAATGGCGGACACGGCTGTTGTGGAGTCCGGCTGTGGTGGTCCTGGCTTGGTCTCTGGCGGCAAGGCGGACTGGATATTGGAGTCCGGCCTTGGAGAAGCTGGGGCGGACTGGCTATCTGCACAGGAGCGGCGAACTGGAATGTGTGTCCGCGGGCTGGCGGACACACTATGTTCTTGCTGCGGGTTGTGGCGGTTATCCTATCGGGAAGGGCGGTGACCATACTCATCGTCGTGCCTATAAATAGGACTCATGTCACATCAGGATTAAGGAACCTAGACCGAAGTAAGTGAACAGTAATTGAGCTCGCGTAAGTTGCTGCGGTCTGGACTTTGTGTCCGCGCGGATAGAGAGTTGACCCGGTTGTGCTGTGCAGGTTGTGCGGATAGCGCTGGAAAGCCAGGACTTGGCTCTGATTGCGGTCAGGGACAGTGCGGACTCTGCGGTTAAGCAACAGGCGGTAAACAGCAGGTCGCGGATAGCGACCAGGCGGTCTTCTCTTTGGCGACTTGGTTCGGGGTTCAGAAGTCGCCTGCTTCAGGCGGACTGTTCCATTCGGTGGCGCAGCTTGTGCGGTCTGGCGGCGTGCAGACCGGCGGTGAAGAGCTAAGCATTGGAGTAAGGGTGAGTCCGCGCGGCTTGGGTTGCGGTCTGGCGACCTGGCGGACTGAGCGGACTCCACAGCAGTAGGTCGGCGGCTTGTTGATTGAGTCCGCGCGGCTTGTTTTGTGTTCTTGTCTTTGTAACTGTCTCTGCTCTCCCGGTGTTGGGTTTTGGTGAAGCATGTCTCGCCATGTATGTCTCGCCTTGTAAAGAAGTTTGCTCTTGATCAATAAAGAAGCTTGTGCTGCATGTGTTGCTGGTTGTTACTGCTTTATTGAGATAACCCCTGCTAACTCCACGATCCGGGAAAACTTTCAACATATAAGTGGGCGTATTCTCCTTCGGTTTGTTGAGTTTTCAGCAGGGTATCCAAGGGGGCGTCTGCGGTTTGTTGAATTTTAACATGGTATCAAAGCGAGGTTGTTGGAGTGGTCAAGCAGTGCTCAATGAAAGTAGTTGCTCGTCTGTAGAGGAAACCAGTGGTAGAACCATGGCAGTGGAGGATGCAAGTTGTCTTGGTATTGATCTTCTTACAGAGGCGAACTGTGAACGGTGGAAGTCCTGTATGAAGAGCTTTCTTCTTGGCGAGGACCTTTGGGAGGTTGTATGCGGAGCAGGAAGACAAGAGGATACTGCTGGCAATGCTGAGGCGATGAGAGCTTGGAAGGAGGCAAATGCGAAAGCGGAGTCTATTCTCAAGCAGGTGATCTCATCGGAGCTCTTGGACCACATCAGTGGATGTCGGTCAGATGCGGAGGTCTGGACTTCCCTTGATTGGTTGTTCAGGAAGAAGGTGAAGGAGGTTGCTGCGGAAGATGGTCCCTCTACTTCGTATCAGGAAGAAAGGAGTGTTTCTCCTAGGCGTGATAGGAAGAGGAAGGAAGGACCACGGTGCTATAAATGCAAGCAGCAAGGTCATCTTCGGAAGGAGTGCAAGGTTGTCTTGCTCTCGGCGAACGTTGCTCAGGTAGGGAGGAAGGAGAAGAACGTAGTTGGGATTTCAACTAGTTCTGGAGTTGATCGGAGGAATGCCAGTGATAGTGCTGCTATCTGGCATGAAAGACTGGGACATGTAGGGATGGACAAGCTGAAAGCAATGGCGGAAAGAAGACTCGTAAGAGGCTTGCCTAGATTATCATCCTATGGCGATGGTCGGGGGTGTGCGGGATGTCAGGAGAGTGGAGTCTATCGCTTCATGGTTGATAAAGCACAATCCAGGAGTAATGCACCATTGGCGGTTGTCCATTGTGCTCTAGTGGGACCGACCGTCACGGCCAGTCTTGGAGGCAGCAGGTTCATGCTGATATTGGTTGATGACTATTCTGGGTATACTTGGGTATACTTTATGAAGACGAAGTCCAGCATGGTACGCTTGTTTGTGGAGTTCAAGAAGCTTGTCGAAGGCCAGCTCGGCCGGAGGATCAAGGTGTTGAGGACAAGTATCGGTGGTGAGTTTGGCTCAACCGAGTTCTCACGCTTTTGCAGGAAGCAAGGGATCCGGATGGAGCTTTCTTGTGGACATACTTCACAACAGGGTAGTATTGCAGCTCGGATGATCCGTTGGTTAACGGAGACCTGCAAGTGTTGGCTTCGGAGTAAAGGCGTTCCGAAGGCTCTTTGGGCGGAGGGAATAGCCTGTGCTGCTCATGTCATCAACCGGATGCCTCTTAGTCCGATCATAATGAAGACTCCTTATGAGCTAATGTTCGGAGTGAAGCCCTCAGTGAAGCACCTTCGGGTGTTTGGATCTACCTGCTATATACATTCTCGGGTGCTCTCAAAACAAAGCTAGTCTTTGTTGGGTATGATGAGCAGAGAAGAAGATGGAGGTGTATGGATCCTGCGACGAAGAAACTCATAGTGTCGAGAGACATTGTTTTTGATGAGTTGACGCCGTATTGGGGTAGCTCTTATGTGGAGCTAGAGATAAGCAGGTCAGATGGTGGGCTGAAGGAGGCTGCTGCTAAGGAAGTGGAGTTGCCTGAGTCACCAGGTGCTCCAGGTTGTTCTAGCTCCGGGGCAAAGGCGTCAGAGTCGGGAAGAAGGGGGAGCGATGCTCCAGGACCTTCTGGCTCGAAGACGGAGGCTTCCGGTTCAGGAAGCAAGGGGAGCGATGTTCCAGGCCGCTCTTGTTCAAGAGGGGAGTCTTCTAGTTCAGGTAGTAGGGGGAGCATTGCTCCAGATGCTCTTGGTTCCAGTAAGGAGGCGTCTTGTTCAGGGAGCAAAGGGAGCATTGTTCCGGGTTTGCCCGGGAACGGAGCTGGTTCAAAAGCAGCAGAGGTGGTTAGCCATGATCAGGTTCTTCGGAGATCGAAGAGGATCAGTAAGCCACCAGCTCGATATAGTGAAGGGAACACGGCAGACTTGGTCCCGTGTTTCCTTGTTAGCCTCTCAGGTCGAGCAAGGGACTTCTGGATGTGATGACCCCACTAGAATCAAGGAGGTGGTTGACACCAAGTCTGAAGAGGTGACTTCTCTCAGAGACAACGAGGCTTGGGCTTCTGGGTCCAAGGAAGTTGGTGATACTCCTGTGAAGCATGAGTGGAGGTTGAAGCTGAAGAAGGCAGAGGGAAGCATGGCTCCTTTTAGGAGATGCTGGAGGGCTCCCTCATGGTCCATGATATGCGGGGCGAGGACTATGTCTTGCACATCTCTTCGTAGATGCTATCGGAAGGACCAGGTGCAAGGTTACGGGAGCTGCTGGAGTTATTCACCACTTCTCACTTCAAGGGGGAGTGTTGAACTCTGTGAAGTGAAAGTGGGTGAATGGAAGGCTTGGGAAACCTATCCGCGCGGATTACGCGGACTGGGTTGGCGGACTGCTAGGTCGGCAGGGATGTTGCAGGCGGTTTGCTCTGTGGCGGCCTGGGCGGTCTGTTCGCGCGGACTGCGCGGACAGCAGCGGCGGTCTGACAGGCCAGTGTTTGCTCAGCAGGCGGTTTACTCCCAGGAAGTAACCGGGCGGATAGGAATGTTATCCGCGGCGTCCGGCTTGAAGCGGACTGAAGAACTGGAGCTCGGCAGACCGGTTTGGTAGATGCCTTGGTCTTGCTCTAGTGAAGCGGCAAGTGGAAGCCGCGGAGACCGCCGGTCAGCGCGGACAGGAACTGGAGGTCGCCCGGTATGGCGGGCTAGATCCAGTGTCCGCCTGTAAGTGCGGACTGGCCCTTGCGGCCAGTGGGCTGGACTTGGTGGGAATTGAACCAAGTCCAGGAGGCTCAGTCCGGGGAGATCGCGCAGTGGAGCGCGGGCTGATTTCTCAGTCCGCCAAGCTTAGTAGAAGTGCTGTTGCCTTGTGTGCTAGCTTGGGGATATGCGGACTGGAGGATTGCTTGTGCAGGAGCGTGCGGACTGGAGCCGGAGTCCGCTGAGTCCGGTTTAGCCTTGTGACGAGGTTGACTCAGGAGTTGCGGACTGGAGTCTGCTGTTAGCGGACTGGATCGGCGTGTCCGCTGAGTCCGGCAAGGCCTTGGTGATTAGGCAATGGACTTGGGATATGCGGACGGAAGCCGGGTGTCCGCTGAGTCCGGCAGGCGTCTTGATGGCGAGGCTGCGGGCTCGGGTTTTGCGGGCTGATGCCTTGTCCGCAGAATGGCGGACACGGCTGTTGTGGAGTCCGGCTGTGGTGGTCCTGGCTTGGTCTCTGGCGGCAAGGCGGACTGGATATTGGAGTCCGGCCTTGGAGAAGCTGGGGCGGACTGGCTATCTGCACAGGAGCGGCGAACTGGAATGTGTGTCCGCGGGCTGGCGGACACACTATGTTCTTGCTGCGGGTTGTGGCGGTTATCCTATCGGGAAGGGCGGTGACCATACTCATCGTCGTGCCTATAAATAGGACTCATGTCACATCAGGATTAAGGAACCTAGACCGAAGTAAGTGAACAGTAATTGAGCTCGCGTAAGTTGCTGCGGTCTGGACTTTGTGTCCGCGCGGATAGAGAGTTGACCCGGTTGTGCTGTGCAGGTTGTGCGGATAGCGCTGGAAAGCCAGGACTTGGCTCTGATTGCGGTCAGGGACAGTGCGGACTCTGCGGTTAAGCAACAGGCGGTAAACAGCAGGTCGCAGATAGCGACCAGGCGGTCTTCTCTTTGGCGACTTGGTTCGGGGTTCAGAAGTCGCCTGCTTCAGGCGGACTGTTCCATTCGGTGGCGCAGCTTGTGCGGTCTGGCGGCGTGCAGACCGGCGGTGAAGAGCTAAGCATTGGAGTAAGGGTGAGTCCGCGCGGCTTGGGTTGCGGTCTGGCGACCTGGCGGACTGAGCGGACTCCACAGCAGTAGGTCGGCGGCTTGTTGATTGAGTCCGCGCGGCTTGTTTTGTGTTCTTGTCTTTATAACTGTCTCTGCTCTCCCGGTGTTGGGTTTTGGTGAAGCATGTCTCGCCATGTATGTCTCGCCTTGTAAAGAAGTTTGCTCTTGATCAATAAAGAAGCTTGTGCTGCATGTGTTGCTGGTTGTTACTGCTTTATTGAGATAACCCCTGCTAACTCCACGATCCGGGAAAACTTTCAACATATAAGTGGGCGTATTCTCCTTCGGTTTGTTGAGTTTTCAGCAGGGTATCCAAGGGGGCGTCTGCGGTTTGTTGAATTTTAACATTAACCTAGTCAACATAATTGACCTAAAGAAGAAATTGAGGGCTAAGCCCACTCTCCTTGGGCCAAGCCCACCAAACTTGGCCCATTATTAGCCCAAGGTGTCAAAGACCAGCCCTACCCCTCTAGTTTTGGAGAGAGAGTGCATGCATGGGGGCATTTTGGGAAATTCACCTAAAAGAGGAGAGAGAAGATGAGATTAAGAGGAGGAGACCACTTGGCCTTGGCTTCTTCTGCCCGAAAGAGTTGCTGGCTGGCCTCCTCAGTAAATTCCAGCAGGAATTGGCAACTTGGCACCATTGGTGATCCACCAAAGCCCAAACTGAGCTCACCTTTGAGTTATCTCCACATACAGTCCTCCCCAGCTCAAACCGACCACACCATCAGCTTCAATGAGTGGAATCAAGTGGAGAACGAGTCATAGAGCAATGCTTTTGGTCAAGAATCAAGGTTTTGAGTTGGAGATCGCCGGGGCACCTCAACATGGCCAACCGCCCCCGCACTCGCCGCCAAGGCTTGATTCAGGTCCGTTTTGCCGCCTCTCTACTCGTGCTAGCTTTCTAGATCCTTTAGGAGAGACATCAGGCTCAATTGAGCCCGATACTATGTGAGGAAATGGAGATTTTTCCGAGTTTTTCTTCTTTCTCAGGTTCGCCGGAGGAACCAACTCCGGCGGCCTCATCGCCGGAAATCGCTAGCCACCACCTCAGTGAAGGTGGTGGCGACATCCGCCGGCGGTGGTGGTGGCTCAGCTGGCCGAAAACAACCAGCAAAGGTGGCCCAGCCAGAATCAATCCCAGCCGTTGGCTGATTGGGGACGATGACCAGATTCCGTCTATTATGCGTTAAGATCCGTGCTAAACCGATTAAATTAAATTAAAATAAAAACTATAGTATTATGTATATTTTGTCACACTTATTTAGTCTTGTTACATGTCTATTTTAGGCCTCTTAGAGGCATCTCCAGGACATGAACCCTAAATTAAAATTGTAGCTTAATGTCTTAACTTTAATTTAGCACCTTAAACATCAAATGTGGTAGAGTATATTGGGGTGTAGGTCAGTTTTCCTAGGACTGGTCCTAGGCAAGGGCAGAATTTCAAATTGATGCCCAAGCCAAACCACTAATCAAATGAACCCAATGTTTGGGTGCATGCATGATTAGGGAATATTTAGCTTCTGAAAAAAATTGAGAATTTTTGGGAGTAACGTTTCTATAGTGTTTACTTAAATATCAAAAAGTAAATAAATGAAAAAATTGGAGTGTTATGGCTGCAAATGGCCCCAAATTTTGGTGGCATGTCCATGGGGACTATACATGTGCATGGTAAAAATTTTAGCACATTTGGACCACTAAATGTTGGATAAACTCACTTGCATGTGTTGATTATACATAGATTTGGGGTGCAAATAGCCAATTTTGAAATATTGTGTATTAGGCCTATTTGGACGTCCAAAAATCATGGTATTGATTTCAGAGGCTCATTATGGTGAATTATACCCCACATTATATAATGGGAGTTTTGGAAGCAAAAATCCCATTATTTAATATTTTTGGAATAATATAACTTTTGAAAAATAAATGTAAAAATTGGTTCATCATTGCGATAAAATCCCCAATTTTTGTCAAGGTCAATATAATGTTAGATTTAACTCCTAAAAAGTTTTATGTCTCTGTTTGAAGAATTTTGATAGGAGTTATGTGGAAATTACCTTTTTACCCTCATTTTACTTAATTAGCAAAATTGTGAAAATACTTAGTAGAAAATTTTGAAAAATTTCTTGGTGATATATCTAAGAATGAATAACATTGTATAATTTTATCAGCATTTTTGGATGAATCAGTAATTTTTAAAACCTTACAATGGCATTTTGGTAAATTATTAAGAATTGAAATTGGTAGGCCATTGCTTTATAGAGGTTGATGAAACTCTGTCATTAGCCTTAAATTAATGATATATATGCTCTGTAAGTTTCCTAGAATTGTTAGTAATGTATTCCTTATACTTCATTTGGAAAATGACAATTGTGTGAGTTTTGTATTAATTAAGGAATAAATAGAAACAATCAAAGGAAAATTATAAATTTTGGTAGACAGCTATATTTTACCAAGATGCAACTCAGGAAAAATTTCTTAGGTCAGTGGATTATGAATTGTGATACTTCATGTATTAAATAACCTAGGGGATTACTTAAATGATTTAATTAGAGGCCTTAATGACTTAAGAAAATTATGAAAATCAATAAGCTCACTTCAATAGTCCATACCATCCTAGGATAAATAATTAGGGGCAGTTTGCCTAAGGAATTGGAAGATTCATTTCGGGGTGGTATTAGGTCATGGGTTGCGCATAGTATAAGTAGGTCATGTTATAAGGACCACTGGGGGATAGATCAACGGATGAGCTAGAGATTACAATTAGAATATGACCTGGTGGGTAGTGTTGTCTTAGTGACGAGTGTAAAAGTGCAAGCCCTTGGGTAGCAACTAGAGTGGAGGCCGGCGGAAGACCGTCGCCCTTCTGAGAACACCTTAAGTCATTAGGATCACTCAAAAGTAATAACGAGAGCTGGGGGTGAATTATGGGTAGTCATCAACTAAAGTAAATATCCTTGCGAAAGGGAACTTTGGGCGTAATCCCATCGTAGTTCCTAGGGCCCCTGAGAGCCCTTCACCGAGTATACCCTGGGCAGTCCTGGGATTAACCTTAAATCACAAAGTATAATAACCCATAGACAAAATTAGTTTAATAGGTTAAGACATTGTGGTTCATTCTCACCCGTGATGGGTTTGAGGGATTTTGAATAAAGGCACTGTTGTGCGTTCTCGCCCGAGATGGGTTGGAGGGATATATGTTACAGGCTCACCCGTGGAGGGTTTGAGGGATTTAGGATAGGTTGGTCCTGCGAGCTGAAGGCTCGGTATGAAATACTTGCATGTGCATAAATACAGTGGCAGGTAATGCGGTACTGGTTGATCGTCACACCGACGGCAGTACGGTAAACCAGGCGGGTGTGGGGGTTTGAGGGGTCAGTGGGTTGTTTTACACTGCAGTCTGGAGGACGATCCCTGATAACGCACACCCGACCCAACAAGACTGACGGGCTGTCAGCAAAGTACGTACGCATGGACTCTAAAGTGCACCTAGGACATGTACAGAGGCGTATGAGAGTGGTCTAAGGTTTGGTAGTGTGCATACCGGCATAGAAGTGGAGATGCCCGCTCCACTACTGTCATAGCCATAGCGGTGGTACCCGAGAGTGAAGCTAGCTCTCAAAAAGTGGGAACTAAAGGTTTGTGATCACAGAGTCGTTGTGTGTGAGTTGCACTTACATGTTCATAAATTGCATCATAAACATTTATTCATATTATGTCATACGCTTCATAGATCCTTATCATATAAATTAGTATAAGCTCTTTTATATGAGAAGTAAAATTTTTGGAAACCTTAACTTATAAATTTGTATGGGCATTTTTATAAGTTAAGGTACGTTTGTGATGGTAGTGTAGAGGTAGCATAGCTTTACTTTTCTGCTCTTACTTACAGTTCTTTACTTAGTTGTATTGTATATGCTTTTACTTTCATGCTATATACATAGAACTGCTAGTATAGATTTACTGCTCACACTCTTACTTGGTAGCTTAGTTTCCCTTATCACCTGCTTCCTTTTATTACCCCTTGATTATCCTCCGCTTTGTCCTCCCGCATGGTGCCTAGGAGTTACGGGGCGAGGTGCGGAGGAAACGAGTTAGTCTTTTTGACTAATGGTCGGTGACCAAACTATTTTTAGGAGCTCGAGGAGATGGAGACCAGCACGACCGGCAGGCCGAGGTGACAGTACATGAGGAGTTGATACCACCTACTACTACTGCAACAATGTTACCTCAGGTGGGACGAGATTAGTTGATTAGTTTCCGCTGTTTTGATATTTTGTGAGGAGAGTTTATTCATATGATGTACTGGGTATAAACCCTTATTACTCTTCATATTTTTGTACTTATCGTGGACTGTGTACTCTTTCATTAGTATATATATATATATATATATATATATATATATATATATATATATATATATATATATATATATATATATATATATATATATATATATATATATATATATATATATGAGTTGTTTTGTGACTGTGGACTAGCTGTGTTGTACTCTGATATGTATTACTTCTATTTCTCATTTTGGCCGAACATGTTAGGATCGTGCTAGCCGATAGAATCGGCGTGTTGTAGTGTTGACTAACCCGTGCATTAGTGCCACCGCAAGACGGCAGTTCTGGGCATAAGACTGGGATCCTCCTTGGTAAGGGGAGGGGTCTTACAAAAGGTCTCTCTTTTACAGTGACAAAGATCCTTGGGTCAAATGCCTCCATGAAGAGTCAGACCCTTTCCTTCCAAATTCCAAAGCTTTCCTTTCTGCAGATAGGAAGCTTCATAGAACAAAGCTCCTTATGGTTCTCTCCTGAACCCATAAATATACATTGACTGCTACCCTTGGAGATAAACTCATACTGTTAAGTCTTTCTTGAGCAACCTCCATCTGATACCACATGAAAGTCTTTAATTTCAACGGTAGCAAACTAATCTAGAGGGCGGTGAATAGGTTTTTAGGTCTTATTAATTTCTTTTGCACTTTATCTATTTTAGGATCTGATGTTATTTGATTAGTTTTGCTTTCAAGAAGATCACCTAGACAACACATCAATTTGTAGTGGTTCCTTATATTATGGGTACGTCCACTATCCCTCCCGCCTTTCTAACAATACGTTAGACAAGGAACTTCTCTAATATCTCGACTCCTAAGAGCTTACAACATGATCACATAGGACCACTCATTCTCCTCCAAGACTTACAACTCGGGCACAAAGCCCTACAACTCTGTGATTAGAATATCACCTACCTCAGGTTAAAGGCCCTACCACAAAGGCTAGTAGGACAACCCTACACTCAGATTCTTAATGAAATCGTATCACTCAGATTCACCCTTGAATCCTACCTCAGATCTATAACAGATCCTACAATCTCAACCTTTATAACCTAGGCTTACAACTCAGATCCAAAAGAATCATACAGAGAGAAATAAGTTTGGTGTTGATTTGATAAAGAAAAAATATCATCTTGTCTTTCTCCTTCTGTCCTGAAAAAGATCAGTCCAGATTTCTTCTTCACAGCTAAAAAAATAATCTTTGGGATTAACTCGGCTTGGGTTGTGAATTGGTCTCTGCTAGGGTTAGCCTTACTGCTCCTTCTTTCTTGCTATTGATGATGAAGATGACAGCATCTAATAGGAAGAACTTTTAGGTCAATTGATTTGAGCTTCTGCTTCTTGTCTCAGCAACTATGTCAAGGAATACGATGAAGATCTTCCGCTTTTTGAAAAGACAAAGCCCTAAAAGTTATTGAATTCCGCTCCCGATCTTCTTCCTTATATATTCCACAGATTAATTGCTATAAGACGTATGGGCCTAGATTTAATTACTTGTATAGAGCCGTCCTTGTACATAATATATTATACAGCTGGCCGCTGATGCCATTAGCGGTGGATTCCAGCTTTCCCGCACTGAATTTGAATTACGTTGACTTTTGTTGACTTTGGCTGATGTCAACATCTGTGTACTTAGACAAATCTTCATTTCCATCCCAGACGTTGAGTGCGTTGAGTGAACAAGCTTCACTCAACGATTCTGGACTTAGATAATCTTCTGCTTCATCAGGCGTTGAGTGCGATAAATGAACTGGCATCACTCAACGACTCTGAACTTAGTCAATTATTCATATGACTGAAGGCATTGAGTGAGCTGGTCTCACTCAATGCTTTCTGCCTTTAACTGTCTTCTTTATTAGGAATTGAGTGAACTGTCTTCACTCAACACTTTTGGACTTAATTGATTTCTGTCTTCTTTTCTCTTAGGTTTTGACTTCAGTAGCATAACTCAATGCTTCTTGGTCTTAGCGTTAAGTGAACTGGCTTCACTCAATGATTCTAGACTTTGCCGATTTCTTCACATTCTTTGGCTTTGAATGAAGCAGCTTGATTCAACGCTTCCTTCTTTAGGCATTGAGAGCTGTGTTCACTCGATGCTTCGGGGATTAGTTGATTTTTTGCTTGCCACTACTTAACCTTTGACAGACTCAGCTAAACACGACATTTTTTGATATATGGCATTGAGTGAACTGCCTTCACTCAATGCATGTGGACTTAGCCACAATTATGTCTCTACAAACTGCTGGGCTTTGACTGTACTATCTTTACATGCTTTTATAGTTTGGCATTGGGTGAACTGGCTTCACTCAACACCTGCAGACTTAGCCGCTTTTCTGTCTTTGTCAGCATTCTTCCTTACAACTGGCATTGAGTGAGCTTGCTTCACTGAATGCCTTTGGACTTCGTCGAATATCGATACCTGGCATTGAGTGAGCTTGTTTCACTCAACGCTTGTGGACTTAGGCAAATTCCTACATTTCCAGCCAGCTTCTCTGTGTCCACTTATCATTATCACTTGAGCCACATGTCCAATCAATGTGACAAAGAGCAACCTGCATGCATGAATTTGAACAAACATCAAATTCAACTATGTGTATATCATTGAGATGTTTGACTTCTTACAAATGTGAGAAATTGGAATCAATGGACTCAACATAGGGGAATAAAAAATACATTGATTTCTGAGATCGAGAGATGAATATTTCTATTTTAAAATCGTTGCAAGATAAAATAATTGAATATTTTTATAAATCATTATTTTAAAGATTCATCTTAACAAGCATCAAAATACAATATTACTTCTCCAAATTGATAAAATTAATTTTATTATTAAATTGTTATTTAATTTTTTTAGTATTTTAAATCATTTTTGAAATCACCATAATTAATTAAGTTTGCTTGAATTTAAAGAAAAAGTTAAATTGGTATTTGCTAGCAATAGATTTGTCACTTTCTCCTGAGAACAATCTTTACTCTCATTTTATTATTTGATTTAATATGCGCACGTGCGTAATTTATATACATGTATTTCGGGTACGTATAATGAACTTTATTGTTAGTTTGAGGGGGAGGCATTTCCTCTAACACCTTAATTTTCTTGGGGTTGTCCTCGATTCCCCATTGTGTACAATGAAGCCAAAGAACTTTCCTGTCATTAAAACCAACATGTACTTGGATGTTTTGAACAACATCTATTAGTAGTGGAGAAGTTAAAATCATTTGTCCAAGTTTTCCAGGCAGTTGTTGTGTTGTGTTGAGAAAAATCCTTATGATTTACCTTAACAAATTAATTTGAGTGATTTTACAATCTTAGGTTAATTACCCATGATTTATAGTGAAAGTAATTTAGTCTTAGAAGTCTTATTATATCTATGGTATAAAGGACATAAGAAGAATACACTGAATTTAAGAGGAATATCAAGTTTTGTCAACATACGTCGACTAGAAGTCGACACAACTTCGACTAGAAATTGACGCTACTTCAAGTATAAGTCAAAGCATCATAAAATGATAAAGTCGGCATTACTTTAAGAATGATATCGACACATACGTCGATATTATGTTGATGCAGCGTTGATTACAGTATTGCTTTGACAGATAATTTGAATGAAGGCAAAGTCGATGTTACTTCGATTTGAAATCGACGTTACGTGAAATAGATTTCTGAACAAAATTTGATTGATTGATTTTTGAATCTGTTGGAAGATTGTATCCACTATCAAAATATATATATATATATATATATATATATATATATATATATATATATATATATATATATATATATATATATATAGATTGATACAAATAATAAATAATATGAAAAGAAGAGATAGCTTTGTGAGATAACACAAAATCATCAACACTAATAGCTCCCACAGGAATATGATTATCACATGCAGATTAGATCATCATCTTGGAGATTGATTTTGATAGAGAAGGATTGGAAGATTATCATCTGCAATTGGAATTCTTCCTTAAATCAGTCGATCATTATCATCTTCCTGAATCTGCAAAAGATAATCAGTTCTACTTCTTCTCAAGATTTATTGTATTAGTTTCTGAGGAAATTCAAGGATAATCTGGATCAGGGTTTATAATATCTGTGATCTTCATACTCAGAGATTCATTAGAAGTTCCAGATTATCTACTCAATAAGTCCTCAGAAATCTGTTGATAAGAATCAATAAGAAAATCATTTCTATCACAAATATTCTTACACTTTCACAGTTAATTTGATTTATAATATGTGAAAAGAGTTTATAGAATCTCTCTTCAAAGGATTTAGTGATAGGTTTTGAGAGTTTCTTTACAAAAAGACTTTGTTGTATTGGTTCAACATCTCCTTATCAAAATATCTAGTAACTAGTTCATGATCTCCTTATCAAAAGATCTGTTGTTAGTTCTAAGAGTCTCCTTATCAAAAGACTCGGACACTATGATAGTGAATTCCTACCAAGGGGGGTAGAAGAGTGGATGTACCCAGAGTTTGGGGAACCACTATAAATTTTTTGTGTCTTCTGTGTTGTGCATTTTTTGTTCTTGCTAATTTGATTTTTTGTGTTAGTAATTAGCTGCTCATAATTATGGTTATTATCTCATGATTGTGCAAATTTTGTGAATTGTATTAGTTTAAAATATAAAATTATTTTAAATCTCTATTCACCCCCCACCCACTAGAGAAAACTCTAAGGTCCTAGATAACTGATAACCTCCTTTTTCAATGTGTATTAGAAAGAGGTTATTCAAAAATTAATTAATCAGCAATTGGTTAATCAAAAATTGGTTAATCTAAAAGATTAATAAAAGAAAGATTAACTCTTCATTATAAATATCTAAATAGTAATATATATATATATAGTGTTAATTTCAAAAGAAAGATGTCTTCTAATCATTCAAGGGATTTGCATCCACATGGTCTCTAGTGTGTAATCTTGAAAAATTCACACTCTAGAAACCCAGAATCAGATTGTATATGAACTCTATTGATGAAGGTATATTTGGTTCAATTTTTACAGGACCACCTAAGCCTTATAGGATGGATGTAGAAGGAAATAGTACTACAGTACTAGTACCAAGAGAAGAATGGTGATATGTAGAAAAGAAAGTAAAACACTAGGATGCTAAAGCCATGAACATACTGGTTTCAATTATGTTAGATGACATATTTCAGAAGGTTGCAGAATGTGAATCAGCAAAGGAAACATGAGAATCACTATCAAGAATTATAGATTGCAATTTTGAGGAGAGAAAGAACATAAGATCACTCTTGATCTTTTCCAAAAGAATGCTATTGAATCTATAGCAGAAATGTATCACAGATTCAACATAATAATAACTGAGCTAAAAGATTTAGACAAGGATATATCTCTTACAAAGATAAATGATAAATTGCACATATGCTTTCCAAGTACATGGGATTCTAGAATTTGGGTCATAAGAGAAGCAAGATGTCATAAGGAAATTACAACTAATGTCTTGCTAGGAAAATTGAAATCATATGAATAGTTTCTGAAAAGTAGTGTTGAAATAGAAGCTAAGGAGAATGTCTCATCATCTAGAGACAAATATATTGCATTCAAAGTCACTGAGAATGAACCATCATTATCAGAATAAGAGATGCTCAATCTTCAGGAGATGGGTCAAGAAAGGTAGCTTTAGAAAAGGAGATAGAAGCATGAATATACTAAAGTTTGATAAAACTCCTAGTAGGAGATAATTGTTTTATGCAGAAAAATTGAACATATAGCACCTGAATGTCCAGATACAAAAGGAAAAAATCAATTACCAAGCATCAAAAGAAGATATTCCTGAAGAGAAAGGATATGAAAAAGGTAAAAAATTTCATTGTTGAAACCTATAGTGACACAAGTTCTTATTCAAGTACTTCTTCAGGAAGCGAAGATAAAAAAATTTATTGAGAAAGTATGTCACAGGGCTCTAGAGACAAAATCAGATCATGATAATAATAAGGTACCCAATTATTTTGATTATATAGATTTTTCTTCTGAAGAATTTAAGGTTTGCTTTAAAGAATGTTGTAATGATCAAATAGAATCAGAAAAGCAAATTAAATTACCAAAATAGCAAGTAGAAATATATAAAGATTATCCTAGTAATGATGAATAAATAAAACAGGATAAGCATTTAAAAATGGAGGCAGATAACCTGAAGGATCAGGTAACTAAGTTAACTGAAGAAAACTCTTTGTTAAAAGAAGAAATATCAAAGGCAAAAGTCTTTGAAGTCTCCTTGAATGGAAAGAGTCATCAGCTTAAGAATATTTTTGAAACCTTAAGAAAATGATTAATCATTTGGGATTAGGAGCTAATCCTAAAATGATAGTAACAATTAAGAATACACCTGCTTAGAAAAATCTTATATCATTTATTAAAGAAAAAAAAATAAAATCCAATATAAATCATAATAGTGATTCAAATAAAGTAGTAAGATTTAATAGTAAGAATAAATTCAAAGGAAAAGGTATTGCGGATAATCAATCAGTAATTAGCAATAAATAAAGAATTGATGTTTCAGTAAATAGGGAACATGCATCGAGTTCATATCAATGTAAATTTTGTGAAATGTCGACTTCAAATCAATGCATTGTTAAAGTTATGTCGACTTCTACTCGACGCATATTCCTGGATAGCAATTTTTCTTATCAAAATAATTCTATAAATGATGTTTGTTTGAACTGTTTTATTAAGTGTCATAAGACAGGAAGCTATTGGTTTAATATACCAACACTCTTTATCCAAATTGTTATTATGAAAGGCATTCTTATACTTTCATAACTCCTTATAATGGAAGAAGAAGTTATGGGTCCAAGGTAACCTATATCCCAATTAATGTTTAAACTTATGTGCAGGAAGAGGCTGTCCTTCCTCAAACTATGTGTGGTATTTGGACAATGGTTACTCTAGGCAGATGACTAGACAAAAAGAATTGTTGGATAAATTTAAGACTAAAAATGGTCCAAAGGCAATTTTTGGTTATTCCAACTATGGTCAAACCAAAGGTTATGGTATGATAAAAAATATAGACATCACATTTTCTAAGGTAACTTATGTTGAAGGATTTCAACATAATCTAATCTGTATTAGTCAATCATGTGTTGGTGAATACAAAGTTATATTCACTCATAATATTTGGCAAATAATTGACTCTATAATAAATAAAATTATGATATCTGGTTTTAGAAAAGGAAATATTTATGTTATTGATTTTAGCTCATCCAAAGATGAATAATGTCTATTTAATGCTGAATTAGATAGTAATGAGCTTTGGCATAGAAGGCTTGGTCATCTTAACCACAAGACCAAAGCAAGGCTTTTAAAGCATGATTTAGTAAGAGGTTTACCAAAAGGAAATTATAGAAAAATCAACACATGCAAAGCTTGTCAGCAATATAAATAGATCAAATCTTCATTCAAACTAATTGGTAAGGATGATTCACCAAGAATTTTATATTTACTATATATAGATTTATTTGGACCTCTTAACACCATAAGTTTAGGTAGGTAAGTCTTTTGCATTGGAAATAATGGAGGATTTCCCTATATTCACTTGGTGTTCTTTTTGAAACGAAAAATTGAAACCTTCAAAATTCTCTCAAGATTCATTAAACAGGTTCAATCTAAATTTGATACTGAAGTATCCTTGATCAGAAGTGATCATGGTATAGAGTTTGAAAATAAATGGATTAGACAGAGCTTTTCATCCCCTAGATCTCCACAATAAAATGGAGTGACTGAAAGGAAAAAATAGAACCCTTATTGAATATGTGTCTATTGAAAATTAGAGGGCAGATATTTTCACAAAGCCTCTAAATGAAATTAAACACAAATTCTTTGTTAATGTTTTGGGCATGCTTGCTAATGCTCAATAAATGAATATATCACTAAACTATTACACATTTTTATTGGAATTAAAGTTAGAAAAAACATGTAAAAGATTTAAATTTTGAGTCTAAATTCGATGGAACGTCGAATAGAAATCGACATAACATCTAAGTCTATATTCTGAATCTTATTGACGCAATGTCAATATATATATATATATATATATATATATATATATATATATATATATATATATATATATATATATATATATATATATATATATATATATGTGTGTGTTTGTGTTGACTATGATTAAAGTCAAAATACGTTGAATATAAATCGACGTAACATTGGCTACAAAAATGCGCTAAACTATTTATGCCCTAATTCGTTGACATTTTGTCTACTTCTTTATATTACGTATTTTATTCCAAACTCTTCATCTTCCCCACTCTATTTTCACCACTTGCTCTCCTATTTTTCTAGTGATTATTGCATGTGTTCAAATGGCAACAAAAAAATTCACGCTTCAGAGTTATTCTAGATTCGTTACTATTATGGCAGAATCCTTAAAAGGAATTCTACAACTCTTCATTGATGCATGGTTGAATAAGTTGATTACTACAAGATGCTTACTCCATTATATAGAATTATCAGAGTTCATCAACAATATTATTATTGATGATGAAGGCTCAATGATTGCACAGATCAGCACGTCAGATATTTCCATAGCTTTAGAGCTTATTCAAATAACTTTTGATCTTATTTCAGGTGAAGGTGAAGCAGAACTCACTAATGATGAAATGAAAGGACTTTAAAGAAGATTTATTTCTCTAAGAAAAAATTGATTCATCTCATAAAGAAAGATTTTTTAGTAGAATATAAATTTCTTACAGATTTGGTGAGAAAGGTCTTGAATACAAGATATCAACACATAATGTTGTTCCTAAAGCACAACTGCATCTGATTGGAGTTCTGGTTCTAGGCAAAAAGATTAATTGGAGTAAGTGCATCTTGAAGCTTATAGGTCATAAATACTCATAAGGATAATGCTTATATAAAATTTTTAAGTCAAGTTCTAAAATAACATTATCCCACACTGTGCAAATCTAAAGGACAAAGCATTCCTCTTGGAAAAAGAATCACAATAGCTTTGTCCTCGAAGAAAATAAAACAAATTCTCAAGCCTTGTTCCAAGAAGGATCTTTCAACTCCATGCATCTCATGATCTAGTAACAGAAAAAGATAGAGCACTATCACGATCACAAAGCATTACTCCAAACATAATACATACACAGACTGTCAATTTAGAGACATCTACTACAGGTATACCGCCTCATGGTATCCAACCAACAATTCATAATGATCACAGACAAGCAGATATCTCTTCAACTATTATATTTAATATAAAGAATGCTATCCAGAAGGCCATAGAACAAGCTACCCTTTCTTTTAGTAGTCTAATTATTGAGATTGTTGCATATTGCAATACTTCAATTGATAACTTGTTGAATCAGGATCAATGGTGTTCAAGTTTTTATGGAACAAGTATATACTAAACTGATCTCCTCATAAAAAATAAAGTCTTTCTTAACCTCCTTAGTTCATGAGGTTCAGAAGGGGGAGATATCTGAGGATGACTAGTACATGAAATCTTTAAAAGAAAATGAGGGACTTCCTGAACATTTGGTCAATGAGAATCTTTCTGGTCAACCTATTGGACAAGAGCATACAGATTTTATTGAACAAATAACAAATAATCAAAGTGAATAAATGGAGTTAGAACTGAACAATGATCTAGCTCAAAATGATGCGACTGTTGAGGGGGATACAGAGTAGAACAGAGAGTTAGGTAGTGTAATTGATATACTTTTGATATCCAAAGAGGCTATGGAAAATATTACATTAACTCAGGCGGAGTGTCAAGATCAAACTCAAAAAAGTGCTTACTAAAAATGAACTTTCTGAACATGGGTTGAGAAATGATAAAGATCAAACTCAAAAAGGCTCTATTGTATTTTGAAGGAAAAGGAAGCATTCTTCTTAAACTCAATATGGTCTATAGGAATTTTTATAGAAATGATTTATTGAAAACAATGTTGACATTTTGAAATAAACATTCTAAAAGGATCAAAGATTCAGTTGTTTCTCATACATATGTCCTTTTAATCAATGCTTATGTCATGATTAATTTTTGTATATTTACTGAGTTGTATTTGTAAAATCACCTTTGAAATTTTGTAAAGTTTGTTAAGCTAAATAGGGAGATTGTTGGAAAATCCCTTATGATTTAGCTAAACAAATTAATTTGAGTGATTTTACAATCCTAGGTTAATTAGCAATGATGTATAGAGAGGGTAATTTAGTCTTAGAAGTCCTAGGGTATCTATGGTATAAAGGACATAATAAGGATACACTGAATTTAAGAGGAATATCAAGTTATGTCAACATATGTCGACTAGAAGTCAACGCTTCTTCAAGTATAAGTCAAAGCATCACAAAATGATAAAGTTGACGTTACTTTAAGAATGATATCGACGCATACATCGATATGATGTCGATGAACAATCAATTATAGTATTGCTTTGACAGATAATCTGAATGAAGGAAGAAGTTCATGTTACTTAAATATGAAATCAACGTTACGTCGAATAGATTTCTGAACATAATTTGATTGATTGATTCCTGAATTTGTTAGAAGATTGTATCCTCTGTTAGATGTATATATTTATAGAGAGATTGATACAAATAATAAATAATATGAATAGTAGAGACAACTTTATTAGATAACACAGAATAATCAACACAGATAGCTCCAACAGTAACACGATCATCACATATAGATCAGATCATCATCTTGGAGATTGATTTCGATAGAGAAGGATTGTAATATTATCATCTACAATTAGAATTCTTCCTTCAATCAGTTGATCATCATCTTCCTGAATCTACAAAAGAGAATCAGTTCTTCTTCTTCTCAAGATTTGTTGTATTAGATTTAGACGAGATTCAAGGATAATCAAGATTAGGGCATATAATCTCTGTGATCTTCATACTCAAAGATTCATTAGAAGTTCTATAATATCAATTCAACAAGTCCTCAAATATCAGTAGAGAGGACTCAATAAGAAGATCATGTCTATCACAAATCTTCTTACATTTTCTCATTTTATTTGATTTACAATTTGACAAAATGGTTTTTAAAATCCCTCTTTAATGGATTCAGTGATAGGTTCTGAGAGTCTTCTTTTGAAAGACTCAATTATGTTGGTTCAAGATCTCCAAAAGATCTAGTGACCAGTTAAAGATCTCATTATCAAAAGATCTATTATTGGTTATAAGAGTCTTCTTATCAAATGACTGAGACATTGTGATAGTGAATTCCTACCAAGGAAGTAGAAGAGTTATTATGCCTACAGTTTGGGGAACCACTATAAATTTTCAGTATCTTCTGTGTTGTGCATTTTTTTGTGATTGTTAATTTGATTTCTTGTGTTAATAATTAGTTACTCATAATTCTGGTTATTTTCTCCTGAATGTGTAAATTCTGTGAATTGTATTAGTGAAAATATAAAATATTTGTAAATCTCTATTCACCCCCCCCCCCCCCCTTTAGAGAAAACTCTGAGATTCTAATTAATTGTTCACCTCCTTTTTCATGTTGAATTCTCTTTACTAGCATGTCGTCGATGTACACATCCACGGAATTCCATATGAGATCCTCGGACGCTTTGTACATTAGCTGCGAGTACGTTGCGCTGATGATCTTTACCCGAATGAGATCACTTTATACCAGTATATCCCTTATCTATTTTGAAGGTGGTATGCTCTTCCTCGACAGGATTCATCTGAATTTGGTTATAACCTGAGTAGGAGTCTATGAAAATGGGGAGCTCATGTATGGTTATAACATCTATGAGTTGTTTCATTGTGAAGAAATGGGAAATTATCCTTCCGACTGGTTTCGTTAAGGTTATTATAGTCGAAGCACATTCGCAACTTACTAGAGGATTTCTTCACCATCACCACATTGGTAGCCAAGTGGGGTACTCTGCTTCTAGAATGAACCATGATACCTGAGTTTTTTGGCAGCTCTCTCGATTTATTGGATCCTTTCTAGGTTGAAATTACACTTCTTCTAGATTTCTAGCCTACATATAAGATTGTAGTTAACTGAGTGAGTGTTGTTTGTGTATCCACACCGGCATGTAATTAGGGCTTTATGCAAATACATCCCAGGTAGTTTTGCATGGATGAATCTACATACTCCTCTTGCTCCTAGGGCAAAAGTGACCCCTATAGGCACCGTGCGAGTTCAATCTCCTGCGATATAAAGAACTTCCACTAGCCCTTCCACCGGAGCGCCAAACTATAGAGTTGCCACATATCGAAGTCAAAGTTGTCGATATGAAGGGTTGTGCCATGCGCTGGTCTAGCCTATCTCAAAAAGCAAGTCTGTGGACCTCCTAATAACCTTAGAATATTCCTCCATAGGTACCGAGAAAGTGATAAGTGCCTCACATTGAGAAGGTCTAATATCAAATTGTATAGTGGTCTGCCTGCCTGGATGAGACATTCAACGGTGGTCTTCATGATTGGAGTGTGGACATTAACAGAACAACAACATAGCTTTTATTCTTCATGATTATCCTTTTGACAACGAAGTAGGATCCCCAAGCCCGCACTGATGATAATTGGGTCCCGGTTCCGCAATCATATCCCCTTAAGTCGTATCCTTCATAGTAGAAAGTGGTGTCCAAGCATGCATTCTTTTCTTATGTAGGCTCGCTTTATGCAATAGAGAGGACTTTGGGTATAGAGGATGGGGGACCCGGCGATGGTCTCCACCTCTTCTTCCATGAGTTTACCCCAATGAATCCTAGCATGGGGAGGCTAGACACTTTCTCGAATTATCTTGACCACATATCCTCGAGAGGTGGCATTTACCTGTGGGATCCGCCTATCCGGTCGTGCAAAAACCTCCGTCTTGCCATCGATGTTGATCATGATCTCGTGCAGAATATGTGATACTTCCAGAGGTTTTTTGGAGAGTTGGGAACAACTTCTAACTAGTGGCACTAAACTATTGTAGGTCACTTAGTGAATACCGTACAAAAAGAATTGAATCAGCTAAGCCAAGACTGAGTCAAGCGCGCAAGCAGTTAATAAGAATCAATATCAGAGGCCGTAAGACATTTACATGGAAAAATACAAAAGGAACAAACCATGGGGTCAGTATGATGCTGACCAAATCAACTATTTGATGTTGGTTACAAGTGTTATGATCTTCGAGAGGGTGATAGGCCAACACTCCATTTATAAGTACTTGACAAAGAAAAAGAAGAACATTCTTCCTTGGTGGTTGTAGGACAACTTCTAAAGCAGACACTTTGGAGAGAAGAGTGAACACTTGAGTGAGAGAGTGACAGAGGTCCAATTCTCACAGAAAAACTTTGAAGCCCTGTCTTCTTAGTTGCTTGTCTTCAATGAGTGTCTAGGGACCTTTTATTAGTTTTCCTTTGGGGTGCGCCAGAAATGTATCATCTTGGAATTTGAACTGTGAGTGATGGATGCACGATTTCAGTCATCTAGATCACCAATTTTCTTAAAATTTTGTTGATGCCTGGTGGGTTGCCCTGACAATCCATGCTGCACAGGTAGGTTCATCGGAGGTGGCTGTGGAGGACGACAATGATGGGAGGCCATGACATATGATAGGAGATAGCGGACGTGAGAGCGAGGGGAGGGGGTTCTCGTCATGCAGGAGGGGTGCACACTCACTTTTCATGGTAGGCGCGCATTGTGCGCACCAGGCACGACCCCTCGGTGTATGTTTGTTTGCTTGGTTAAGGTTCGTCGCACATCCGGCTCTCAAGCCTTCTCACTTGGTCAAGGCGGTCCATTTCAGTTATTTGATCGGGGCCATGATTTTGATAGTAACAACTTGGAATCAGTCGAACTTTTGGGGAGCACCATTAGGGGTAATGGTCTCGACAATCAAAGCAATCTTGGCCTTCCCTTCAATCATCTCATCCTCTAATTTTATTTAATAAAGTAAAAATTCATCCATCTTAATGCCCTTGTTAAACATTCATAATGCCGATACTACTGACTGCTTTTCCAATCTAATATCGTCATCTTTTTTTTTATTCATTAAAAATTCTAATTACAATATCCATTTATATAATTATGCATCAAAAAAATATGAAAATAAGTTGTTGAAATTTGGGCTGAGCATAATAGTCGAAAACGTTATTATTCCGCTCGAAATCGCTCGAATTTTAATCGAATCGAAATCAAATCAAAATGAATCGAATGAAATTGGATCGAATCAAATTGACTCGAAATCAATTTCGAGTCGATTTTCGAGCCTCATACGACTTGCTCTTTTGTTCATTCGAGTTGTCTCGAATTATTATTATATGATTTTGTTAAATGCTGCTTTGTTTTCAATGTTCGCGTTATGATAATGACAACATCCCATCCCAAGCAACTTTCCATTAAAATTTTGAGTTCTGGCGGCCTGGTACTCCCTTCTCTCTCGCTCTTTAATTAAAGCTGTTGTTTGAAAAATTAAATGTTCATGTCTCTTGGCCCTGAAAATTTTTGTCGGTTCTGGGACGAAGATCGCTTCGTCTGGGGCTTGACTGATTCTGACGTGTGTCTTTAAAAGCTTGGATGATCTCTGACGCGTGCCTTTTAAATTTCTTCCTTAGCCATTTTTAAGGAAATCTTTACGTGAAATTATAAAATATTACATGCATATATATATTACATATGTATTTAGCTGAGAGATTTATTTTCTATCTCAAATATACAAAAACATAATTTAGAGATTACTTTTTAATCCTGGATATTACAAAAAATAGCTAATACATTACAATTTTTAACTCACAGAATAATCATTTAAGAAATATGAAAAAATTAAACTCGGGATATTTTAAGAGAGGATTCAGCAAAATATATGAGATTAATATGTAATCAATAGTCTGTTGCAGACATTCATGTTTTTTAATTCGGTTATAATACACTATAAGCAAATAAATTTCTAATTTAATACTATAATTGCTCAGATACACTATAATACATTTTGAGAGATAATTTTTTTCCAGTCTTAGATACAATTAAAATCCCTAAGCAAATACTATAATTGCTCAAAATACAACTAGTATAATCTTTAAGATATAACAAAATTCTCTGTAAGCCATGACTAAATCTCTAAGATGCAATCTCTAAGATACAACTTTAAGATATAAATGTATTCATACCAGAACCAGACAGAAGTAACTAAAATCGGTAAGCCATGACTAAAATCACTCAGATAAAACTAGTACAATCTCAGAGAGAATAAAAACTATCTAAGATACAACAAAGTTCTCTTGACCATAACTAGAACTACAAAGATGTATCTCATAAACAAAGTGAAAAATATTCAAAAGTTATATTTTCTCTCATATATTACATAAAATAGTTAGCATAGAGAGATTTTCCAAAGAAAACAAATGGAAAAAAACAATCTCATATCATTTGAGTAAAATATATTATCTCAGTTTTTTCCAATAATATTTGAGATAACAGTGTAATTTCTCTGCATTTGTTTTTAATATTGAAGATAAAAGTACAATTTTTCAGCTATTTACATGAGTAATATATATTCACACATATTTTAATAACCGTAGGAAGAGATTATCAAGGAAAAAAAGTAAGAACAAAGAAGCTGCCACGCGTCAGAATAAAAAAAGGCCACGGACAATGATCTTCATCCGGGGCCCGGACCAAAAATTTCCCCTTTGACCTCTTGAGAATTGTCTTCTTCATTCTTCAAATTATTACTTATTGTAGTGCTGCTCAACGTTTCTGTTTGGTGTTTTTAGTTCTGAAATCCAAGCTTCCAAATTCCTAATCTAGTGTGATGCCGGGAAGAGTCTAAATCCAGTGAATGCATCCGAGATGGGCTCAAGGACTCAGCTCATACGGCAGACCGCCCGTACTCCTTAGCCAAGGCATCATGGTGATCTATCTACCTCAGCCTTTGATATGAGTGGTTGATCTGAGAGAGTTGAGAACCTGCTAAAAGTTCTATGTTTCCTGATTGCATTTAGCACTTCCCGATTTTTTTTCATGCCAAGTCTCAAAGATTACGGTTCATTTTGTTTCGTTGTTTTTAGTTTCATTTTGCAACTAGGATTAAATTGTCATGGTGAAATTCGTCTGTTGTAGTATGGTATGCCAAAAAAATATCATTTTTTGACTTGCATATCTCACCCCCAGTCTCCCAAAAAATATCTCTCCTTTTGGATGCTATTTTTCTCACTGAAGTGTGCAGAGCTCATAAAACACCTGCAGCTAACGTCTCCAAAAATAAAATACACCAGTATATGAAACAGATACCTTCTGAGAACTTTGATCATAAAAAATTGTTATCAACGTATTTATTCATAAGAAATTAGATAATTCCAGAAATTCTTTTATCTAAACCCACAAAAATACCCAAATAAAAAGTTT